>CM035168.1:125847414-126036971 GCA_020205615.1 Panax quinquefolius
AAAACCTATTTCCAAAGCCCCATATCGAATGGATCCTATTGAACTTCGTGGAGTTAAAGACCCAACTCGCAGGAATTGTTAGACATCGGCTTTATTCGTCCTAAGATTTCTTCTTTGGGTGCTCTGCTCTGCTCGTGAAGAAGAAAGATGGGAATACGCGACTTTTGTATTGATTATCTGGAGTCGAATCATGTCACCATCAAAAAATAGGTATCCATTGCCACGACGTATGACCCGTTTGACTCATTGTAAGGAGCCAAATTCTTTTCAAAGATCGATCTTCGCTCCGTGATATCACCAATCAAGATTGTGAACCACGACATTCCAAAGACGGCCGTAACTCTTGACGCATTATGAATTCCTAGTCATGTTCTTTAGATCAACTAATGCTCCCGCCGCCTTCATGGATATGATGAACCGAGTATTCAAGGAATATTTAGATCACTTTGTGGTCGCTTTTATCATGACATCCTTATTTATTCCAAAAGCCGTGAAGATCATGAGAACACTTCGAGGTCGACATTCCAAAAGCTTCGTGAATATAAGCTTTATGCCAAGTTGAAGAAATGCGAGTTTTGGCTTGAAGAAGTAGCATTCCTTGGGCACGCGGTATCAATTCATGGAATATCCGTCTGACCCAACAAAGATCAAGCTATTCAAAGTCGGGAACAACCTAAATCAAATGACGAAGACGTAGCTTTCTGCTTAAATCCGGTTATTATCTGAGATTCGTGGAAGGATTTTCTCTAATCGCTACTCCATCGACTCACCGACTTAAAAGATACAAAGTTTGGTTGAGCGAAGAATGTGAGAAGAGTTTCAAGCACTCAAAAGGAGACTTATTTCAAAGACTGCTCTCACAATACCATCTCGCTCGTAGGGATTTGTCATCTACAGCCGATGCTTCGCAAAGGGTCGGGATGTGTTCTCATGCAACATGGAAAAGTTATAGCCTATGCCTCATGACAACTCAAAGAATATGAGAAGAATTATCCTACTCATGATCTAGAGTTGGCAATTGTTAATTTGCACTTAAAATTTGGAGGCATTACTTGTATGGGGAGAAAAGTGGAGATCTTTACTGATCATAAAAGCCTCAAATATTTCTTCACTTAAAAGGAACTCAACACGCGACAACGACGTCATTTGAACTGCTGAAAGATTATGATCATACCATCCAATACCATCCTCGAAAAGCGAAACGGTAGTATGTAACGCGATCGAGTAGAAGATCATATGCAAGCACGAAAAGCGTTATTGTCAACGCAAAGGCCCATTTTGTGTGACTTGCAAAGGATGGAGATATAGAGTTAATGTGACGCCCAAAAATAGGTATACATCACCTATTCTCGAGTTGTCAATACATGGCATGTAAACAACTACAACTTTATTATTATTAAACAAGAAATCAGAGTTTGAATACAAATATTATCTTCTGATAATATCTATACTCAAATAAATCCTCATCACATTTATCGATACATTATTTTACAAAATGGTGAGGACTACTAAACAATCCTTTCTAAAACCTTCATTCCATACCCCGACTGCAGACTCGCTTATATTCTCGCCTCCCCGAGAAGAAAAATGGAACAAAAGGAAAAGGGTGAGCTCAACTAGCCCAAGAAAGAATATTACGACTAAGATAATATATAACAAATTACCGTTAGTCTTCAACAGGAAAAATCTAATAGAATACAATAGACAACAAATTTTAAATCAATATTCGCAGCTGAAATAATAATTCATTAGAAGAGCAAGTAGAGAATGCAAACTACTATCTTCTATGATGAATTTAAAAGTTCATCGCTCATCTTTTATCCCCGTAACATTAATCAATATACATCCGAATCAAATATTCATCTTTGCACTACAAAACAAAGATATTCATCACTTGGTCATGTTTATCTAAACACTGCTCATCTTTTGACTACTACCAAAGATATTCTTCAGAAATCATTCATCTTTGCACTACATCAAGAAATGTGCCAAAGATATTCAATAATATCATCATTTAAGACCGAGGATGATGAAAAATATTTTTAAAGAAACAAATCCAAAGAAACAAAAATGACAAGGATTAAGGATTAAGGATTCGTACTTTGTTTTATCCATGTTCAAAAATACCTCAAAAATAATCATAGTGGTGTAAAATTCAAGAATGATCAAAACATGGATACAATCAAAGCTAGTATCCGTATTAGATATTTTGACAAAAAAGAAGAAATTTTATTTTTTGGTGAATAGTAAATCAGAATAATAAGGCCGATACGTGAATAAGAATCCCCGACACCAAAAGATAGAAATTCACAAAAAACATCTTCACGCTTCATTTAATAAGACTTCATGAATAAGAATCAGTGAATAAGAACTCATTAATAAGAATCGTGAATAAGAACTCATGAATAAGTAACTCCGGTTACATGAAAAATTCCAAATTTAATAAAAAGTTCCAACCAATATTTCAAAGATAATGATATCAAGAAATAATATCATCTCGAGAAGAAAATAACATCCCTTACCTCGAAAAGATTAGTACTTTTAAATGAATACCGTATAAAAATCAAGGAACTTGCACCGCCTAACAATACTCAAAGTATACTCACAAGAATACTAATATAGAATACTTCAGCTAATAATAACCAAGAGAAAAACTTCAGCTTCAAAAGCTGATTTTCAATTCTAACCCAAGACCACCTATTTATGGAAAATGCTTAAATACAAACAAAGTTTTTTAAAAATTTAATATAATATTAATATATATATATTAAATTCATTTCTACGCCTCACCTTCCTAGATCTGATCTTAGCTTATGCACATGTTGTAGCCCACAAAACAAATAAAAAACATTTTTATTATTTAAAATATTTTAAACTTTATCCAAAAATCAATTATTTTTAGAGCTTTCGGAACTTCAATAATTCATAATAAAAAATAGCATCTTTATCATCGAAAAATTCAAATCTTGAGAAAATTTTATAGGAAATTCAATTTCTAATCACAACAAATTACAGTAAGAAAGTTTTTCCAAATTCCAAATTTAAATCTAATCAAATCCAATAATGTTATCTAATATTTACATGCTATAATCAAATTTCACCAATAAATGGGGTCCACGCAGACATGTTTAATATGTTTTAAACATATTTGAAACAAAATCAATACTCTTCCTCCTCAGATACTCATATATCCCACATTCGTATGTAAAAACTATCACCATTATTATATTATTAAAATATAATAATATATTTAAACGAATTATTTTATCGATATTCCAAAAATAAAATTTCATATTTTCAACAATTGTCATTTTAAAATTTTCATGTCTCCCATCTAAGACCCCAAATTTTTTAAATAAAAAGGAATTTCCTTTATTTATTATTTTGAAATAGTAAGGGTTGATTTGATTAATGTGATAGTTAAGGGTTAAATATGCAAATATTTCAAATTAAGCAAGTGGTTATAAAATATTCATTATCGCTTGGGAATATTCGTTTGTCGTGAATATTCGTATCGCTTGGGAATATTCGTATTTACCACAAGCAACATGTGTGGGCCCCCATAACTGAAAGTCGATTGGATGAAGAAACGACAAATATAAGTTGTTTTTAAATAATCTATGAAGTTGTTACCAAGTATACCGCTGAATACCCTATGGTTTAAAACACACTAATACGCTGCTTGTTGAACAAAGAAGACTTCAGTATTGCACCAATTATCGATTCTTACGTAAGAAGGCACTACTCAATAATGGTTACAAAGAATTACCGCTCAAAGATTTTATCGAAAGTTAATAATTGTCATTATTGATATTTTATATCAATAATTGTTTCAATAATCACACAAGATTTTCATTATCGGGCTAAATAATTCATATTATCCTAATAATATTATTAGATAACATTATTGGCAATGTCTAGAAAGTTCTGCCTAAGGAGAGGTTTGGTCACCTAATCAAGCCACCAAGAAGAAGAAATTCTTATCGAAAGCCCCCCTTTCCTGAACCGCCTGTCACAATATTGTGGATTCTCGTAATATTATTTGTGAATAATTAATTATTGATTTATATGATGAGGAAAATATTGATTTTATGTGGATATAGATGGAGAAAATTTTAAAATGACAATTGTTGAAAATTAATATTTTATCTTTTTCTCGATAAAATAATTCATTTAAATATATTATTTTAATAATATATTAATCTGTGATATTTTTACAATGAATGTGGGATATATGAGTATATGAGGAGGAAGAGTATTTTTGTGGCATTAAATGTTTAACACATGTTTTGTGTGTCAGGACACAATTATCGAATCAAATTTGATTATAAATTGAAAATCACCTGCTTGTGGATTTCTTGGCCAATTTCTATTTGGAATTTGGAAAACTTTCTTCTGCAAAGTTGTAGAGAATTGAATTTCCTATAAAAACTCGCGAGATTCGAATTTTCTGATGAAAGGGCTATTTATTATGAATTATCAAAGTTCAAGTTCAAATAATTGATTTTTGAAAGTTTTAATTAATTTTAATAACAAAACGTTTTTTTTATTTTTTTGTCATTATTAGTGGCTGAATTCAATGGCTGATGGTCAGATGGTCGAGTGGGCTTAGGAATTTAATATATATTATATTAATATTTTATTAAATTTTCTGCTTGGTGTTCTAAGAATTTCCTATAAATAGGTGCTTAGTGTTAGAATTGAAAATCACACCGTAAATCAAGTTTTCTCTATATATTATCGAGTTTATTCTTGTGAGTATTTTGAGTATACTTTGAGTATTGCTATACTATGCAAGTTCAAGTCATAGCCTATATCCTGTTTTTCAAATTTGTAAGTACTAATCTTTCGAGGTAAGTGATATTATTTTTTTTTCAGAATGATATTATTTCTTCAATATCATTATACCAAAATGTTGATCCAAGTTTTATCAAATTTGGAACTTTTTCATGCTCTGGGTTACTATTCATGGGTTACTATTCATGAGTTACTATTCACGAAGTTACTATTCATGAAGTTACTATTCACGAAGTTACTATTCACGCAGTACTATTCATGAAGCGTGAAGATGTTTTTTGTGGAATTTCTATCTTTGGTGTTTGAGTTATTATTCACGATACTTTAAGACTATTCACGATACTAAGACTATTCACGATACTAAGACTATTCAATTAAAAAATAAAATTTCTTCTTTTCATCTAAAATATCTATTCGGATACTAACTCGATCAGATCCATGTTTTGATCATTCTCAATTTTACACCACTATGATTATTTTTGAGGTATTTTTGGGATGGATAAAACCAAGTACGAAATCCTTAATCCTTAATCCTCATATTTTGTTTCACCGATTCGCTTTTAAAAATATTTTCATCATCATCCCTTTAAATGATGATATTATTGAATATCTTCGGCCCAGAAGTGCAAAGATGAATGATTTCAAGAATATCTTCGGCCCAGTAGTGCAAAGATGAACAGTGTCGAGATGAATACGACCGATTGATTAATATCTTTGCCCAGAAGTGCAAAGATGAACAGTGTTTAAATGAATACGACTTAATCGATGAATATCTTCGGGCCAGAAAAGTGCAAAGATGAATATTTGATTCCGTATGCATATCGATTGATGTTACAGGATAAAATATTGATGATGGACCGTTAAATTCATAGATTATAGTAGATTTCATTCTCTACGTAACTCTTCTATGAATTATTATTTCACCATGTAATATTGATCCGAAACTTGTCATTTATCAGATTCTATCGATTTTTCCCTCGTCAAGACTAACGATAATTTGTCAGATATTATCTTAGTCATAATATTCTTTATCGGGCTAGTTGAGCTCACCCTTTCCTCGTTGTTCCATTTTTCTTCTCGTGAGGCTAGAATGTAAATGAAGTACTAGCTGGGGGTATGGAATGAAGGTTCTAGAGAGAGTTGTTTAGTAGTCCTCACCATTTTGTAAAATAATGAATCAATAATTATGATGGGGATTTATTTGAGTATGGATATTGCTCTAAGACAATATTATATTTAAACTCATTAAGATATATTGTCGATTTCACACACGACATTTGTATTATTGAAGTCAGAAGTTTGCTTTTTGTACCATGTATTCACACTCCGTAACGGGTGTCGGGGACGCTTTTTGGGGACGTCATTGCAAATCGTATACCTATTTTGGGGGCGCCACAGCTTGGTATCGTAGCTAGGATATGATCTCCATGAGATCTGGGAATAAAACTAGAGGGAGAGACGAGTAAATCCTTCGCTAAAGGTGTCCTACCTAAGCTTATTTGTTAGTCGGTCAAGATATAGGATATTATGTGATATATCGATTTCCTTAATTAACCCTTGTTTTATGACAAGATTTGAGAATGTCGAATCGAGAATATTAACAAGGGAGTAAATGAGACCGTGGAGATGCCTCAGATTTACCAACGAGGAGAACGTGCAACAGTCGGGCAATGTTCCTCCCGTGAACAACACCACCGAAAGCAGATGATGAACGAGGGATGTTTAGAAGCTTTTTTGCTCATGCAAAATCGCATTTGTGGAGACTCGTGTTCAAAATACAGAGGAAATGATAGCAATTCACGAGTGGTCACAAAATGCAAGCGCTTCAAAGAGTCGGGACCACCGCACTCGGGGAAAGCCGGATCCGATTAAAGGCGAGACGTGGGTCAAACAAATTACCAAGATATTCGATGTCTCGATGCACGGAGGAACAGAAGTTCCATTCGCCACCTTTATGTTCCGTGGTGGGCAGACATCGGTGGGAATCAGGAAGTTGCACTCCATCCAAATTGCACTCAAAGATGTCATGGGAGACGCTTTCAGAAATAGCCTAATGACAAGTACTTCCCGAAAGTATTCGCTATACGAAGGAAGTGGAGTTTATTAGACTAGAGCAGTAATAACAACGACGATGTCCCAAAGACGAGGCGGTTCATGAGTTATCCAGTGTTCAGACCTCATTTGGTGGAGAATGAGGAACGATGACGCGGATGTTTCGAGAGGTTTGAAACCCGACATACGCCAAGATCTCATTTCTCATAAATTTTCTCTCTATTCGATGTCACAATGTGGCTCATTGTTAGAAATGAGATAACGAAAGTACGCTCAACCGAGGGACCATAACCAGATCATACCAAGATAGCGCCATCGTAATAACGATAACCAAATGGAGAAAGAAGAATACGATTAAAGGCTAGAACTACTCGTGGTAATCGTACCATGAAAATAGAAGAAGCGAAGCCTGGAGGAGATTTTAAAAAGAGGAGATTCAACAACGACTATGCGAAGACGCCAACAAAAGAGAACTAGTTTTATGGAGGAGAACGACCACCTATCAGATATGTTACAAATGCGGAAAGAGGGATATATCACCAAACCGCCCACAACAGCTTAAGGTATGCTATAATTGTGGAAAAGAAGGACATATCGCCGAGATTGTAGACGATATCGAAACCCACCAAATGAGAATGGTGACTCAAAAGATGTCCCGTAAAAGTCAAAGTCAACGGCTTCGAAGAGCGCTTGTCGTGACCTCCATCAAAATGCAAGGAACCCGAACGGTTAAAGACGTTTAGTTAATTATAAATTTCTAAAGTATATACCTTACTAGATATCGGCTTCTACCCATTCTTTTATCTCTTTATATACCAACGCTTGAACTCGACTACGAGAAATTAGACTTTGACCTATCTCGTGGAGAATCTGCTAGAGAAACTTTCATTACATCCGTTGTTTAGAAATCTTGCTTTGATTCAGTCAGCACTATCACATTACCCGCTAACCTTATTTCTATAGAGATATTTGCTTTTGATGTGATTTTAAGGTTAACTACTCATCACGCCGAAATTGATTATTTTCGTAAGGTTGTTAGTTTTCATATTCCTAAGCAACCCGTTATTCAATTCAAGCAATCAAACCATCAGAGTCAAACATTTTCATATCGCCATGAAGTCATTCGCTTATTACTTGATGTCAAATTTTCTTAGTCCATGTTATGGATTCAATAAAGACACGCCGATTTGAATAATATTCCTGTTATATTGATTTTCCCGACGATTTCAAGAATTTCTCGCTTACTCCCAAAGCTCGATATTAAATTTTGTATCGACTTTCAACCCTAAGACAAAACTCATTTCTAAAATCTCTATCGAATGGCTCCTATCAACTTCGTGAGTTAAAAATTCAACTATAGAATTTGGTACCGAGCCTTTATTTTGTGACTTTTTGGAATTCACCTGCCGCACTCTCCGTAGGGGACGCTATATTCGCGCGATAGTAAATCGATAGGTGTCATTGTGACGTATATCCAAGATCGGGATACGAGTCACAATTGAGAGCAACCTAAGTCAAGAATCGAAATACGTAACTTTCTAGGCTTAGTTGGTTATTATCTGAGATTCGTTGAAGGATATTCTCGAATCGCTATTCCATTAACGCAAATTGACTCAGAGAGATACAAAATTCTGAATGGAGCAAGGAATGTGGAAGAGCTTCAAGAACTCAAGAGAGACTCATTTCAAAGACATGTTCGGGACTATGCCATCCTCGAAAAGCGAACGTGGTAGCCGACGCGGCGAAAGTAGAAGATCATATGCGAACGAAAAGGATGATGTCAAGTATACGACAGAGCCAACTTTAATAGAAAAAGTTAAGGTCGCTTGCCACCGAATTCTTGAAATCGATGCGTATGAAGAAGAAAGTACAAGAAGGAGCTATTTCTAAGCGAGAATTAATGAAGAAGGAATACTTCGAGTCCACTCTAGACTTTGTGTTCCTAACGACTGATTTGAAGTACAAGATTATGATGGAGGCACACAATACGCCATTTGCAATCCATCCTCGAAGTACTAAAATGTATCGTGATCTTCAACATACATTTTGGTGGAGCAATACGAAGAGAGAGATTGCAAAGTTTATCTCGATATGTTTAACTTTCCAACGTAGTAAAGCGAGCATCAAGTGCCAAAGGGTCCGCTGCAACCACTTGAGATTTTGAAATGGAAGTGGGAACACATTACCCTGGATTTCATTACTAATCTTCCCAAGGTTTCTCAAGGCATCAATGCGATTTGGGTTATTGTTGATAGATTAACCAAGTCTCGCCTTTTTTCACCGATACGAGAGACTTATTCCTCGAACGCCTTTTCTCAGATGTACGACGAAATGAGATTGTGAGATTGCATGGCATGCCAAGATCCATAGTTTTGGGTTACTTTGTAGAAAGCTACTACGGCACGAATTTATTTATCTGGCTGGGTATACCATCCTCAAACCATGGGCAATCGTAAAGACTACTCAAACTCTCAAGATATATTAAAACTCGTGGTCCTAGATTTCAAAGGAAGTTGATAAGTACTTGCCATCGGTGGAATTCTCATACAACAATAGTTATTAAACAAATATAGGCATGGTTCCATTCAAGCATTATATGGACAAAAATGTCGCTTCTCCAATATGTTGGGATGAGGTGGGTGAAGCAACATTGTTGGGACCCGAAGTTAAGACGTATGACTCACCGAAAAGATCCAAATGATTCGACAACGATATAAACCAAGCACAAAGATCGACAAAAGAGTTATGCGATCTTCATCGAAAGGACGTGGAATTTAATGTAGGGATCATGATTGTCATGAAGTCGCTCCACGGAAGGGAGTTACAAGATTTGGGAAGAGAGGAAAGCTCAATCCACGATTTATCGGGTCCATTTCAAATTCTCGACCGAGTAGGAAATGTAGCCTATAGACTTGCGTTACTCCCGAGTATGTCTCGTTCATAATGTGTTTCATATATCCGTATTTCAGAAATATGTGAAAGACCCAACCACGCTATCGAAGTTAGAACCGGACGAGATAGTAAATTAAGACTTAACGATATGAGGAGGTATCTCACAAGATTTTGATAGAAAGAGCATGTCCTACGCCAAGAAAGGTTATACCACAAGTTAAAGTTTTGTGGAGGAATCACGCTATAGAGAGAAATAACCGGGAGTTGAAACTAAATGAAAGCGAGGTATCCTCACCTTTTCAAACACTGTGTATCGTACGCCAATTTCGAGGACGAAATTTCATAAGGAGGGAGGTCAGAAGACCTCAAATTTTTAAATAAAAAGGAATTTCCTTTATTTATTATTTTGAAATAAGAAGGGTTGATTTGATTAATGTGGATAGTTAAGGGTTAAATACGCAAATATTTCAAAATAAGCAAGTGGTTATAAAATATTCATTGTTGTTTGGAATATTCGTTTGGTCGTGGAATATTCGACTCATCGGAATATTCGTATTTACTTGCAAGCAAATGCATGTGTGGGCCCCATAACTGAAAGCGATTGATGAAGAAAACGACAAAAATAAGTTGTTTTTAAATAATCTACAGTAGTTGTTACTGTAATATCGTTGAATACCCGGTGGGTTAAAACACACTAATACGCTGTTGTTGAACAAGAAGATACCAGATTGCATCAATTATTGATTCTTACGTAAGAAGGCACTACTCAATAATGGTTACAGTAATTATCGCTCAAAGATTTTATCGAGTTAATAATTGTCAAGGCTGATATTTTATATTGTTCGTTGTTTCAATAATCACATTACACAAGATCTTTCATTATCGGCAATAATTCATATTATCCTAATAATATTATTAGATAACATTATTGGCAATGTCTAGAAAGTTCTCGCCTAAGGAGAGGTTTGTCACCTAATCAAGGCTACCAAGAAGAAGAAATTCTTATCGAAAGCCCCTTTTTCCTGAACCGCCTCGTCACAATATTGTGATTCTCAGTAATATTATTTGTGAATAATTAATTATTGATTTATATGATGAGGAAAATATTGATTTTATGTGGATATAGATGGAGAAAATTTTAAAATGACAATTGTTGAAAATTAATATTTTATCTTTTTCCGATAAAATAATTCATTTAAATATATTATTTTAATAATATATTAATCTGGTGATATTTTTACAATGAATGTGGGATATATGAGTATATGAGGAGGAAGAGTATTTTTGTGGCATTAAATGTTTAACACATGTTTTGTGTGTTGGTGGACACAATTATCGATCGAAATTTGATTATAAATTAAAAATCACCTGCTTGTGGATTTCTTGGTCAATTTCTATTTGGAATTTGGAAAACTTTCTTCTGCAAAGTTGTAGAGAATTGAATTTCCTATAAAACTCATGCGAGATTCGAATTTTCTGATGAAAGGTCTATTTATTATGAATTATTGAAGTTCCAAAGTTCAAATAATTGATTTTTGAAAGTTTTAATTAATTTTAATAACAAAAACGTTTTTTTTTTTTTTTAGTCATTATTAGTGGCTGAATTCAGATGGTCTGATGATCAGATTTCAAGGGCTTAGGAATTTAATATATATTATATTAATATTTTATTAAATTTTCGCTTTTAGTGTTCTAAGCATTTTCCTATAAATAGGTGCTTAGGTTAAATTGAAAATCACACCGTAAATCAAGTTTTCTCTCTATATTATCGAGCGATTCTTGTGAGTATTTTGAGTATACTTTGAGTATTGCTATACGGCAAGTTCAAGTCATAGCCTATATCCTGTTTCAAATTAAAGTACTAATCTTTCGAGGTAAGGGATATTATTTTTTCAGAATGATATTATTTCTTCAATATCATTATACCGAAATGTCGATCCAAGTTTTTATCAAATTTGGAACTTTTTCATCATGCTCAAGTTACTTATTCATGGGTTACTATTCATGAGTTACTATTCACGAAGTTACTATTCATGAAGTTACTATTCACGAAGTTACTATTCACGAGTACTATTCATGAAGTCGTGAAGATATTTTTTGTGGAATTTCTATCTTTTGGTGCTCTGAGTTACTATTCACGATACTAAGACTATTCACGATACTGCACTATTCACGATACTGCACTATTCAATCAAAAATAAAATTTCTTCTTTTCGTCCAAAATATCTATTCGGATACTAACTCGATCAGATCCATGTTTTGATCATTCTCAATTTTACACCACTATGATTATTTTTGAGGTATTTTTGGACGTGGATAAAACCAAGTACTAATCCTTAATCCTTAATCCTCATCATTTTGTTTCACCGATTCGCTTTTTAAAAATATTTTTCATCATCCTCGCCTTTAAATGATGATATTATTGAATATCTTCGCCCAGTAGTGCAAAGATGAATGATTTCAAGAATATCTTTGCCCTCAGAGTGCAAAGATGAACAGTGTTTAAATGAATACGACCGATCGATTAATATCTTTGGCCTTTAGTGCAAAAAAGATGAACAGTGTTGAGATGAATACGACTTAATCGATGAATATCTTCGGCCAGAGAAAGTAAAGATGAATATTTGATTCCGTATGTATATCGATTGATGTTACAGGATAAAATATTGATGATGGACTCGTTAAATTCATAGATTATAGTAGATTTCATTCTCTACGTAACTCTTCTATGAATTATTATTTCACGCTAATATTGATCCGAAACTTGTTGCCTATCAGTATTCTATCGATTTTTCCTCGTCAAGACTAACGATAATTTGTTGATATTATCTTAGTCATAATATTCTTTATCGGGCTAGTTGAGCTCACCCTTTTCCTCGTTGTTCCATTTTTCTTCTCGAGGCGTGAATGTAAATGGTAGTACTAGCTTCAGGTATGGAATAAGATTCTGTAGAGAGTTTGTTTAGTAGTCCTCACCATTTTTGTAAAATAATGAATCAATAATGTGATGAGGATTTATTGAGTATAGATATTGTCTAGAAGATAATATTTGTATTCAAACTCACAGCTTCTTCGTTGTAATAATAAAGTTGTAGTTGTTTTCATCGTACTAATATTTGGCGACTCGTAATGGGTGTTGTGTATACCTATTTTGATACAACTGTATCGAGAGTTAGGATACGATCTCTCAGCGGAGATCGGGAATAAAACAGGAGGGAGAGACGAGTAAATCCTTCGCTAAGTGTGTTCTACCTAAGCTTATTTGTTAGTGTCAAGATATAGGGATATTATGTGATATATTGATTTCCTTAATTAACCCTTGTTTTATAACAAATTTGAGAAATGTCGAATCGAGAATATTAACAAGGAGTAAATGAGACCGTGGAGATGCTCAGATTCACCAACGAGGAGAACGTGCAACAGTCGTGGCAATGGCTCTCCTGAACTTCAATAATTGATAGATTATAGTAGATTTCATTCTCTACGAATTCTTCTATGAATTATTATTTCAATTTGCGCAATATTGATCCAAACTTGTTGCTCATTGTATTCTATCGATTTTTCCTCGTTGAAGACTAACGATAATTTGTTGTATATTATCTTAGTCATAATATTCTTTACCGGGCTAGTTGAGCTCACCCTTTTCCTTGTTGTTCCATTTTTTCTTCTCAGAGGCGAGAATGTAGGCAGTACTTAGTACGGGTATGGAATGAAGGTTCTGAGAGAGTTGTTTAGTAGTCCTCACCATTTTTGTAAAATAATGAATCAATAATTATGATGGGGATTTATTTGCATGTGGATATTGTCTAGAAGACAATATTATATTTAAACTCATAAGATATATTGTCGTATTTCACACGACATTTGTATTATTGAAGTTGTAGTTTGCTTTTTGTACCATGTATTTGGCGACTCGTAATGGGTGTCAGGTATACCTATTTTGGGGGCTCGCACACATTATGAACACGAGACATACTCGAGGTAACGCGAGTCTATAGGCTATATTTCCTACTCTTGGTCAAGAATTTGAAATGGACCAATAAATCGTGGATTGAGCTTTCTCTCTTCCCAAATCTTGTAACTCCTTCCATGGAGCAACTCGCAATAATACATGATCCCCACACTAAATTCCACGCCCTTTCGATGAAGATCCGCATAACTTTTTTGTCGATCTTGTGCCGCTTTGTATACGTTGTCGAATCATTTGGATCTTTTTGTAGTCATACGTACTCAACTCTGGTCCCAACAAAAGGTTACTTCACCCACCTCGTCCCAACATACCGAGAGCGACACTTTCGCCCATATAATGCTTCAAATGGAGCCACACCTATACTTGCTCGATAACCGTTGTTGTAGGAGAATTCCACCAATGGTAAATACTTATCCCAACCGCCTTGAAGTCTAGGACACAGTAGTCTTAATAAATCTTCAAGAGTTTGAATAGTCCTTCTCGATTGTCCGTCCGCTTTGAGGATGGTATGCGCCGAATCAATCGTAAATCCGCGCCCATAGCTTTTTGCAAGCTAACCCAAAATCTTGAAGTGAATCTTGGTCACGATCCAAAACTATGGATACAGGGCATGCCACGCAACCTCACAATCTCATTCACGCATATACTAGCAAGACGCTCAAGTGAATAAGTCTCCGTGACGGCAAGAAATGAGCGGACTTGGTTAATCTATCAACAATAACCCAAATAGCATTGATGCCCCGAGAAACCATAGAAGACCCGTGAATTAAATCCATGGTAATGTGTTCCCACTTCCATTTCGGAATCTCAAGTGGTTGCAACGGACCCTTAGGTACTAGATGCTCCGCCTTTACACGTTGACAAGTTAAACACATCGAGATAAACTTTGCAATCTCTCTCTTCATATTGTTCCACCAAAATGTATGTCAAAGATCACGATACATTTTAGTACTTCCGGATGGATTGCAAATGGTGTATCGTGTGCCTCCATCATAATCTTGTACTTCAAATCGTAGTCGTTAGGAACACAAAGTCTAGAGTGGACTCAAGTATTCCTTCTTCATCAATTCTCGCCCTAATAGCTCCTTCTTGTACTTTCTTCTTTCATACGATCATCCGGCCCTGGTGGCTCGAGCAACCTTAACTTTTTCTATTAAAGTTGGCTCTACGTATACTTGACATCATCATCGCACTCGCTCCTCGCATATGATCTTCTACTCAACGCGTCACCTACCACATTTGCTTTTCCGGATGGTATCAAATAGTGTGGTCGTAGTCTTTCAATAGCTCGAGCCAACGTCATTGCCAGATGTTGAGTTCTTTTTGAGTGAATAAATATTTAAGGCTTTTATGGTCCGAATATATCTCCACTTTCTCCCCATATAGATAAGGCCTCCATATCTTTAATACGAAAACGATCACGCCAACTCTAGATCATGAGTAGGATAATTCCTCTAATACTCTTTAAGTTGTCGCGAGGCATAGGCTATGACTTTCCCACGCCAGATGAGAACACATCCTAACCTTTTTGCACAAGCATCATTGAGATAACAAATCCATCCGAACCAGATGGTATTGTTAGAACAGTCCAAATAAGTCTCCTCTTAAGCTCTTGGAAACTCTTCTCGCATTCTTCGCTCCAAACAAATTTTGTATCCTTCCGAGTTAGCCGAGTTAATGGAGTAGCGATTCGAGAAAACCCTTCCACGAATCTCCGATAATAACCAAATAAGCCCAAAAAGCTACGTGATTTCACTCACCGACTTCGGTTGCTTCTAACTTTGTATTGCTTCAATCTTCACGGATCAACAGATACTCCATGTTTCGACACCACGCGCCCAAGGAATGCTACTTCCTCGCCGTAACTCGCATTTCTTCAATTTGGCATATAGTTTGTTTTCACGGCCTTTGGAGTACCAAATTTCTTCAAATGGTGCTCATGATCTTCACGACTTTTGGAATATATGAGGATGTCATCAATAAAAACAACAACGAATCGATCCAAATATTCCTTGAATACTCTGGCTTCATCATATCCATGAAAGTCGCAGAGCATTAGTCAATCCGAAAGACACGACTAAGAATTCATAATGCCCGCATCGAGTTCTAAAGGCGCCTTTGGAATATCCTCGCCTAATCTTCACCGATGATATCCGTAATCGAAGATCGATTTTTGAAAAGAATTGTGCCCTTGCAATCGGTCAAACAAGTCATCAATACGAGGTAGAGGATACCTATTCTCGATGGTGACATGGTTCATTTCCCGATAGTCAATACAAAGTCGCATACTCCCGCCTTTTCTTCTTTTTACAAATAAAACAGAGCACCCCAAGGAGATGTACTAGATCTAATGAAACCGATGTCCAACAATTCCTCGAATTGGACCTTTAACTCCCGAAGTTCAATAGAGCCATTCGATATGGGGTTTTAGAAATGGGCTTTGTACAGTGTTCAAGATCAATAAAGAATTCAACTTCACGCTCGGGGTAGACCGGAAGTTCTTCGAAATACGCCGTGAAAGTCAATAACAACAGAATATTATTCAAATTTGACGTGTCTTTATTCAAATCCATAACATGGGCTAAGAAAGCTTGACATCCGCTTTTTCAATAAACGAATAGCTTTATGATTAGATATGATGTTGATTGATTTTAATGGTTTAGTTGCTTGAATTCGCATAACAAAGTTGGTTAGGAATATGAAAACTAACAACCTTACGAAAACAATCAATTTTGGCACGATGAGTAGTTAACCAATTAATCCCTAAAATCACATCAAAAGCAAGTATCTTTAAAGAGATAAGGTCAACAGTAAGGTAATGGTGCCAACTTGAATCAAACAAGATTTATAAACAAAGGATGTGATGAAAGTTTCTCCTAACGAGTTTCCACAGATAGGTCAAAGTCTAATTTCTCCTGAGTCAAGTTTAAACGCTGAGCACATGCAGAGAGAGATAAATGAATGGGTAAAGACCGGATCAAGTAAGGTATAAACTTCGCAAGAATTTATAAATAGCTTACCCGTGATCACCTCGTTTGGGTTCCTCGACATTATGACCAATCACAACAAACGCTCTTCCTAAATCGCTGACTTTGACTTTTCTCGGATGATTTTTGAGTCACCGTCCCCACAATGAACTAGGTTTCGCTACTCAGCATAATCTCGAGCGATATGTCCTTCCTTTCCACAATTATAGCATACCTTGAACTGTTGTGGGACAGCTTTGACCGATATGTCCTCTTTCCCGCATTTATAAGATACGACCGGTGGTCGTTTCTCCTCCCTTAGAACCGCTTCTTTCGCCAAGACTTTGTGCCTTCACATGGTCGTTGTTAAATCTCCTCTTTTAAAATCTCCTCCTCGACTCGCTTCTTCTATTTTCATGGCTATGATTACCACCAGAGTGGTTACCATTTTGTCCGTCTGTCTTTTTTCTCCGCCGGTTATCATTATTCTGCTGATCGCTATCTCTCGGTACGATCCTCGGTTATGGTCCTCAACCGACTGCGTATATTTCGTTATCTCGCCTAATAATTGAGCCTCGCTTATAACATCCTGAATAGAGAGAAAATTTATGAGAAATGAGATATTGTCGACGTATCTTGGGGTTTCAAACCTCTCAAAAACATCCGCCATACGCTCTCATTCTCCACCAAATGAGGTGCAAACTCGATAACTCGCAAACTTTGCCTCGTCTCGAGACACCGCCATGTTGTTTTGTTCTAATCTGATGAACTCCACTTCCTTAATATGACGAATACACTTTCGTGAAAGTATTTGTCATTAAATAATTTCAAATGTCTCCCAAGACATGCGCGAAAAGTACCGGATGGGTACGCTTCACGCATTCTCCCACCAAGAGTCGCGCCGCGCCACGGAACATAAAGGTGGCGAATGGAACCTTCGTTCGTTCCGCGCATCCCAAGACATCGAATATCTTGGTAATTTGCTTGACCCATGTTTCCGCCATGATCGGATCCGCTTTCCTTAAATTCGTGGTCCTAACTCTTTGAACTACTTGGCCGTGACAACCCGTGAATTGCTATCATTTCCTCCTCAGATTTTGAACACGAGTCTCCTCGTCGATTTTTTTGCATGAATCGCAAAGCTTCTAAACATCCCCTCGCTCATCATCTCGCTTTCGGTGGTGTTGTTCACAGAGGAACATTGCCATCCTGTTGCACGCTCTCCTCGCTGGTGAGTACACAGCGTCTCTCCACTGGCTCATTTCCATTGTTAATATTCTCAATCGACATTCTCAAATGTCATATAAAACAAGGGTTAATTAAGGAAATCAATATATCACATAATATTCTTATATACCCACTCAACTAAAAAAATAAGCTTAGTAGGACACACTAGCGAAAGGATTTACTCGCCTCTCCCTCCTAGTTCTATTCCCCGATCTCCGCCAGAGATCATATCCCTAAGCTCGATACTAACCGCGACGCCCCAAAATAGGTATACATCACCTATTCTCGAAATTGTCAATATATGGTATGTAAACAACTACAACTTTATTATTAAAACAAGAAAAAGCGTGAGTTTGAATACAAATATTATCTTCTGCATAATATCTATACTCAAATAAATCCTCATCACATTTATTGATACATTATTTTACAAAAATGGTGAGGACTACTAAACAATCCTTTCTAAAACCTTCATTCCATACCCCGACTCGCACTCGCTATATTCTCGCCTCCCGAGAAGAAAAAATGAACAAAAGGAAAAGGGTGAGCTCAACTAGCCCAAGAAAGAATATTACGACTAAGATAATATATAACAAATTATCGTTAGTCTTCAACAGGAAAAATCTAATAGAATACAATAGACAACAAATTTTAAATCAATATTCGCAATGAAATAATAATTCATTAGAAGAGTTAAGTAGAGAATGCAAACTACTATCTTCTATGTATGAATTTAAAAGTTCATCGCTCATCTTTTATCCTCGTAACATCAATCAATATACATCTCGAATCAAATATTCATCTTTGCACTACAGCCCAAAGATATTCATCACTTAATCATGTTCATCTAAACACTGCTCATCTTTGCACTACTACCAAAGATATTCTTCAAATCATTCATCTTTGCACTACAAAAGCCAAAGATATTCAATAATATCATCATTTAAGACCGAGGATGATGAAAAATATTTTTAAAGAAACGAATCCAAAGTGAAACAAAATGACAAGGATTAAGGATTAAGGATTCGTACTTTGTTTTATCCATGTTCAAAAATACCTCAAAAATAATCATAGTGGTGTAAAATTCAAGAATGATCAAAACATGGATACAATCAAAGCTAGTATCCGTAATAGATATTTTGGACAAAAAGAAGAAATTTAATTTTTTTGGTGAAAATGCCATATAAATAGTCAGAGTATCGTGAATAGTCCGTGATATCGTGAATAGTAACTCCGACACCAAAAGATAGAAATTCCACAAAAAACATCTTCACGCTTCATTAATAAGACTTCGTGAATAAGAACTCGTGAATAAGAACTCATGAATAAGAACTCGTGAATAAGAACTCATGAATAAGAACCCCGACATGAAAAAAATTTCCAAATTTGATAAAAAGTTCCAACCAATATTTCAAAGATAATGATATTGAAGAAATAATATCATCCTCGAGAAGAAAATAACATCCCTTACCTCGAAAGATTAAGTACTTCTAAATTTGAATACCGGGTATAGTCTTCAAGGGAACTTGCAGACCGCCTAACAATACTCAAAGTATACTCAAAATACTCACAAGAATACGCCGATAATATAGAGAGAGAAAACTTCAGCTTCGTGTGATTTTCAATTCTAACCCAAGCACCCTATTTATAGGAAAATGCTTAGAACACCAAAGCGTAAAATTTAATATAATATTAATATATATATATTAAGATTTCTACGCCCACCTTCCTAGATCTGATCTCAGCTCATTATGCACATGTTGTAGCCCACAAAACAAACAAAAACGCGTTTTTATTATTTAAAATATTTTAAACTTCCAAAAATCAATTATTTTGAGCTTCTAACTTCAATAATTCATAATAAATAGCCCTTTTATCGTAAAATTCAAATCTTGCAAGTTTTTATAGGAAATTCAATTCTCTACAACTTTACGTAAGAAAGTTTTTCCAAATTCCAAATGTAAATTGACCAAATCCACAAACCAAGCGATTTTACAAAGCTATAATCAAATTTCAAATAATAAATGGGGTCCACCGACATGTTTAACATGTTTTAAAACATTTATTGCAACAAAAATACTCTTCCTCCTCAGATACTCATATATCCCACATTCGTTGTAAAAATATCACCATTATTATATTATTAAAATATAATAATATATTTAAATGAATTATTTTATCGTAAAAAGATAAAATTTCAATTTTCAACAATTGTCACATTAAAATTTTTCCATCTATATCCACATAAAATCAATACTTTCCTCATCATATGAATCAATAATTAATTATTCACAAATAATATTACGTAATCACAATATCGACAACCGTGCGCTCCTCAGAAAGAGGGGCTTTCCAATAAGAATTTCTTCATCTTGCCGCCAATTAGGTGACCAAACCTCTCCTGTATGTAACTTTCTAGACATTGCCAATAATGTTATCTAATAATATTATTCAGATAATATGAATTATTGCTTCGATAATGAAAAATACCGTGTAATGACAATTATCAAACAACAAAGAATATAAAATATCAACGCAAAGAATTATTAACTCAATAAAATAATCGAATAAGAATTATCAGAACCATTATCGAGTAAAGTGCCTTCACGTAAGAATCAATAATTGGTGCAATACCGTGCTACATCAGATTTTTTAACCACCGAGTATTTTAACAAGATTAATCAGAATAACTACACTGCTATTTTTAAACAACTTATATTTATCGCTTTTCTTCATCCAATCGCTTTCACATGGGGCCCACACACGGTCACACTGGCCGCATTTAATAATATCCTCGACAAAGATTTAATATTCCACGACCAAACGAATATTCCCCGACAACAATGAATATTTTATAACCACTTGCTTATTTTGAAATATTTGCGTATTTTACCCCTAACTATCCACATTAATCAAATCAACCCTTACTATTTCAAAATAATAAATAGAGAAAATTAAATTTCATTAATAATAAGTTGGGGTCTTACAGCTTTAAAAGACTCTGGACGCATGTGATGATAGCGAATATACGAGAGTAGAACCGACCTTAATCGATAAAGTTAAAGTTCGCTTGCTACAAACTGAGTCGATGCGTGTGAGAAGAAAGTCCAAGAAGGTGCATACGCAAGCAAAAATCGATGAAGAAGGAATACTTGAGTCAACTCCGCACTTTGTGTTCCTAACGACCGATTTAAAGTATAATATCATGATGGAGGCGCATGACACACCATTTACAATCCATCTCGGGAGTACTAAAATGTATCATGATATTCGCTATACATTTTGGTGGAGCAATATGAAGAGAGAGATAGCGCTTTTATCTCAAGGTGTCTAACTTGTCAACGAGTTAAAGCGAGCATCAAGTACCAAAAGGTCCATCAGAACCACTTGAAATTCCGTAATGGAAGTGGGAGCACATTACCATGGATTTCGTTATGGGTCTTCCTAAGGTTTCTCAAGGCATTGATGCGATTTGGGTCATTGTTGATAGATTGACCAAGTCCGCTCATTTCTTCTGCGATCGAGAAACTTATACACTTGAACGCCTTGATCAGATGTACATAAACGAGATTGTAAGATCGCATGGTATCTGCGGTATCCATAGTTTCGATCGAGACCCAAGATTCACTTCACGATTTTGGGTTAGTTTGCAAAAAGCTATGGGCACAGACTTCACGATTTAGCTTCGGCATATCATCCTCGATTTTAGACGGACGGTCGGAGAGGACTATTCAAACTCTTGAAGATCTATTAAGACTCGTGTCCTTGATTTCAAGGGAGTTGGGACAAGTTCTTACCATTGGTGGAGTTTTCCTACAACAACAAATTATCAAGCAAGTATTGGCATGGCTCCATTCGAAGCGTTGTATGGAAGAAAGTGTCGCTCTCGGATATCTTTGGGATGAGGTGGGTGAAGCAACGTTGTTGGGACCGGAGTTGATACGTATGACTACTTTAAAAGATTCAAACGATCCGACAACGATATAAAAACCTCACAAAATCGACAAAAGAGTTATCTTGATCTTCATCGAAAGGACGTGGAATTCGATATAGGAGATCATGTGTTGTTAAGAGTTGCTCCGTGGAAAGGAGTTACAAGATTTGGAAAGAGAAAAACTTAATCCTCGATTCATCGGTCCATTTTAATCCTCGATCGAGTAGGAATCGTGGCCTATAGACTCGCTTTTACCGCCAAATATGTCTCGTGTGTTCATAACGCTTTTCACATATCCATGTTACGTAAATATGTGAAAGACCCGAACCATATTATTGAGTTAGAACCGACGAAATAGCGGAAGATTTGACGTATGATAAGAGGTTCCCTGCTCAAATTTTGGATAAGAAGGAACATATTCTACGCCCCAAGGTTATACCTCAAGTCAAAGTTTTGTGGAGGAACCACGATGTTGAGGAAATGACTTGGGAGTTAGAATCAAAATGAAATCAAGGTATCCTTACCTCTTCGACATACCGTGTCGCACCCTAATTTCGAGGGCTTAAATTTCATAAGAAGGGAGGTTGTAAGACCCCAAATTTTTATAAATAAAGATGAATTTTCTATAAATATTATTTTTGAATATTATGGAATAAATTTGATATAATGTTATAGTTGTGGGTAATATTTATGAATTTTGCAAAGTAAGCAAGTTGTTATAAAATATTCGTTTGGTCGGGGAATATTCTTTTTGTTTCTGGGAATATTCGTATTTACGGCTCAATCATTAATGGACCCCTGAATCTAAAGTATTGTCGTAGTTAGAAAACGACAAAATTATCTTTCTATAAAAATAACTATGGAGGTGTTACTGTTAAAACTGCTTGAACTACCCGGTGGGTAAAAATACGATGAATACGCGTGGTTGCATAGTAAGCACACGGTATTGATTATTGATGCTTACGTGAGAAGTCACTTAGCTATACTCAATTATTGCTACATTAATTCAATGCATCATATCTCTTATATTATTGATTCAATTATTGTCACAAGATCATCATCAGATAATATGTTATATTATTAATTGAGACGACATGTTTATAAATGATTAATAATTGTTGAAAGATTAAATGTGTTGATTAAAATAAAATGATTTGTGGTAATATTTATTCAATCCTTGATGTATATAAAGAGTCTGTTATGAGACGTTTGTGGTAAGTTTGATTATTTTATGGGGGCCATATATGTCATCATCTAAGAGTCTCTTCATCAATAAGTAATTACCTTTGTGAATAGTAATTACCTTTGTGAATAGTAATTACCTTCGTCGATAGTATTTACCTTCGTCAATAGTATTTACTTTCGCCAATAGTAATTACCTTCTTCAATAGTAATTACCTTCACCGATAGTAATTACCTTCCGTCGATAGTAATTACCCTTCGCAAATAGTAGTTGTCCCTTCAATATTACCAAGAGTTAACTTGCTCTTTCGTGTTCCAAGGGTTAATTACCCCTTCATGAAATAGTAGTTGTCTCTTCAATATTACCAAGAGTCATTTTGACCCTTCTTCATACACTCAAGAGCCACCCTCGCTTTTTCTATAAATAGAAAGCTCATTCCTTCATTATTTCTTACGAATTCACCGAAACTCTGTAGAGAAAACTATAGAGAGAAAGAATAAAAGTATTCTCGCTACTTCACTTTTCCAATATTCAGCCTTCTTCTAAGGTAGGAATATTATTTGTTGTATCTGTAAGTGGTGTTATTCTTTCTTATTCATGAAGAGAACTGTTGTTATTCCATCGCTTATTATTCTTACATTGGAATAACTTTTGTATAATGTGGTTTACCCTATACTTGGTGACATTCTTCTATTATTTTGTTGAACATCCTCGTCTGTGTTTTTACACCTAACCAGTTTCGCCTTTATTATTATTACTCGCTGAAACATCCTCGCCTGTGTGTTTTTTACCTACCCACGGTTCCGCCTTTATTATTATTCTGCTGGAACATCCCGTCTGTGTGTTTTACGCCGACTGGTTCCATTCTTTATTATTCTGTTGGAATATCCTCATCTGCAAGGCGTTTTACGCCGACCGGTTCCGTTATTTATTATTCTGTTGGAATAACTCACTGCATGTCTATGGCCTATCGCATTTACGGTGATTTCTTTTGTTATTCCATTCTTTATTATACCCAAATTGTTAAAACTTTGACTTCTATACTCCATGAAATTAGTGGAATATCCTCGATATTTGTGCTTCATCCAAAGATCTTTTCATGGAAATATTCTTCTCAAAGATTCTTGAATTTTACTCTACAAAGCAAAGATGTCGTGTTGATATTTTGGATGTTATTGGTTCTAGATAAATTAATTCTTGAACTTGTTTTATTGAATTCTTATATCATTGTCATCATCCTCATGTTTATATTATGTTGAAAGTCATCTCGTGGCTGTGGTGCATAGATGGACTTGGTATGATTATGACCGAGACTATTCTTGTAATCATGGCCGTAATGTTACAAATGATGTGGTAAAAATCCTCGATTAATTAGTAGTAGTGCATTGATGGACAGATTGTTGGCATGATCATGACCATTAATGAATACACAACTATTCTTGGCCCGTAGTGCATGAATAATTGTGGTCGTGATACTAAAGAATATCCTCGCCGTAGTAGTGCGGGGTGATTCGATGATGTGGAATATTTATTAAAGTGAGTCTCAAATTTATAATAGTGATGAAAAACCTTTAAATCATAAAAGATAGTAGATTTTATTTTCTACTTGACTTTTTTAATGGATTCTTTGGTTCATTGTAGTTAAACTTGATGTTCATTATATTTTATCGGTTTAACATCATTTGTAGGCTAATGATAATTTATTCTCGCATTATCTTAGTCATAATATTTCTTACTCGGGCTAGTT
The DNA here is from genome assembly GCA_020205615.1 of Panax quinquefolius. NCBI lineage: Eukaryota > Viridiplantae > Streptophyta > Magnoliopsida > Apiales > Araliaceae > Panax > Panax quinquefolius. Next base: position 125,872,183 of record CM035168.1, read on the forward strand.
GAGCTCACCCTTTCTTTCACCGTTCTCTTTAGAAAATGAGAATATAGCCGGGACGAGCCTGGGGAGCGGAGTAATGGTCCGGAGGATAGCATTAGTAGTCCTCACTATTCTCGTGAAATAGTGTGATAATAATTGTAATGAGGACTCCTTTTGAGTTTGTATAATATCTAGTAGACAATATTTGTATTCAAACTCACGCTTTATGTCGATTGTATACCTACGCTTATATTAGTAAGTTGTATTTAAATTCTGTACCATGTATCTGACAACCCAAGATGGGTGATGTATACCTAATTTTGGGGGCGTCACATTTAATCTAGAGGAGATAATAGACATTATGTTTTACTTAACTCTTCTAATGGATTGTTGATTCCGCTGTAATTATGGTTGAAAACTTTTATTATCTACCATATGTTATAAATCTACGATTTATTCGATAAAGGTCATTGATAAATTAATTATCTTAGCCATGATATTCTTTATCGGGCTATTTGTGGCTTACCCTTTTTTCTTCACAATTCCTTCGTGTAATAAGAGTGTAAATTGGGTCGAAGCCAGGATAACAGGGGGAATAAAATGAAGGTCTATAAGCTTGAGGTTCTCCCTAAATAGTATGGATATAATTGTATTGAGGACTCTAAGATGTGTGTGTCGATTTTATACGCCACTTAATAATTGATTTTGGCGAACAACAATAGGGTGATGAGAACCCTGGACTTTAAAAGCGCCAAAATGCACCTCATTGGAATGAACAAGATAGTAATCTTCTCGTTCTTCTTTTGGGGTCTTAAAATATTTCTTCTTTGTATTTTTATATGGCATTGAACAATTTGAGTTTGGATATCGCCTACGAGACAATATTGTATTAAAACTCACGATTAATCGTGGGTCGATTCTATACTGACGACCAAATGATTAGATAAATGAAGTTTGTATTTGATTTTTATAATGTGATATCTCGACGACTCGTAATGGGTCGATGGACCTATTTTTGGGGACGCCACATCACCCTTTTCCTTTTGTTCTATTTTTCTTCTCGTGAGGCGAGAATGTAATGGTATTAGTCGGGGTATGGAATGAAGGTTCTAGAAGTTGTTTTAGTAGTCCTCACCATTTTTGTAAAGTATTGTATCAATAATTGTAATGAGGACTTAGTTGGGTATATGTATATTGTCTAGATGACAATATTTGTATTTAAACTCACGCTTTATGGGTTGTATTAATAAAGTTGTAGTTGTTTCGTACTATGTTATCGATTGTGACCGTAATGGGTGATGTATACCTATTTTGAGGCGCCACACCCTTTTTCTCGGGAGCGACACAGTCGATTAATATTGTGAATTATAATAATAATGATAAATATTGTTAAAAAATATTGAGAGGATTTTTTTTATGAAGTAGTTGTTGTAAATTTGCTTATTATTTGGATCCCCATTTACCCATTTTTCAAAATAATCGATAAAAAATTATTTTATATAATAAAGGTGGGGCCCACATGTGGGGTCCATATGTGTTGAAAACTAATTTTAGAAATGGGGGTGGGAGGGAGTATACGTAAAGGGGAGGAAATTTATATATATAGGTATGTGATTTGTTTATATATATATATATATATATATATATATATATGTATGTGATGTGTGTATATATATAATGTGTGTGTGAGTGAAAAATGGTGGAAAAGTGATACTATGAAAGTGATGGGTGTAAGATGTGTGTGTGTGTGTGTGTGTGTGTGTGTGTGTGATAGTGAAAGGTGTGAGGTGTGTGTGTGTGATAGTGAAATGTGTAAGAGTGTAGTGAAAGTGATGTGTGGGTGGGAAAGTGAAAATTGTGTGTGAATATATATATATATATATATATATAATTTGTGTATGTGTGTGGTGAGAAGAAAAGAAATAAGGGGTAGGGGAAGATTACTTGGATGGAAGGGAATTGAGTTATGATTTTGGAATTTCTGTGTGTGTTAGTGTGGATGTGTGAAAGGAGTATGGTGGTGAGAGAAAAGAAAGAGTGAAAGTGATGTATGTGTATGTGAATTAGAAAGGGAGGAGGGGTTGGATGCCTTGGAAGAAAGGGAGTATATATTTATGTAATATATATAACATGTGTGTGGATGTGGATATGTTGGTGGGAAAGTAAGAAATGTGAGTGGTGAGTATTATATGTATAGATTATGTGTGTGGTGTGGAGATTATATAAGATATATATATATATATATATATATATATATATATATATATATATATAATATTAAAAGTGGAAAATGGTGGGAGAAAGTGTGTGTTATGTGTGTGTATGGGGTGGGATAAGAAAATGGGGGAGGAGTAGTTTGCCTTGTTATGAAGGGAATTGGTATATATATATATGATGATGAAAGTGACATTTGGTGGGTTTATGTGAATTATGTATGGGGGAGGGAGTGTTTATATTATTTAAGAATAGTGGGAGTTGATTTGTTTTATTGGTTTCAAAATAACATGTGTTATATATATATATATTATATTATATTGGTTTGTAGCTGATTATTGCTTTGAAAATTAATTTTTCGTAAGACGTCCGTGAATTGAATAATTTCAGCTTGTGAATTGTTTCTGTTGCATCCGTGATTTATTTTTCAAATAGTATCCTTCCATTCTCCTATAAATAGAAGCTCATTCCTGCATTATTTCTTATGAATTCACTGAAACTCTAGAGAGAGAAACTATAGAGAGAAAGAAGAAAAGTTTTATGTTACTTCACTACTTCTATATCCAGTCTCTTCTAAGGTAAGGGATAGTATTTGTTGTACTCGTAATGGGTATTATTTCTTTCGTATTCATGAAGAGAACTTCTGTTATTCCATTTTTTTATATACATTGGAATAACTTTGATACGCTGGATCTACCTTATGAAGAGAACTTCATTATTCCATTATTTATTATTCTATTGAATAACTCCGCCTACAAGTATCGCATATATGGTGAAATTCATTGTTATTCCATTCTTTATTATTCTCATTGAATATCCCGTCTGCATGCATTTTACGCCGGACCGGTTCCGCTTTTTATTATTCTCATTGGAACATCCTATCTGCGTAATTTAATTTGACCGACCTCGTTCCGTTATTTATTATTCTGTTGGAATAACACATGCCTCTGATAAGCACCGCATGCATGGTGATTTCTTTTGTTATTCCATTCTTTATTATACTCGGGTTGGTTAAAGTTTTGACTTCTATACTCCATGAAATTAGTTGAATATCCTCGATATTTGCAAGGCTTCATCCAAGATCTTTTTTATGAAAATATTCTTCGAGCATCCTTGAATTTTACTCTGAAAGAAGCATCATATCGACAATTTGGACGTTATTGGTTCCCTCGGATAAATTAATTCTTGAACTTGTTTTTATTGAATTCTTATATCATTGTCATCATCCTCGATTTATATTTTGTTGAAAGTCATCTCATGGCAGAAGTGCATAGATGGACTTGGTATGATTATGACTGTGGATTATTCCTAAGATAATCATGACCGTAATATTGCAAATGATGTGGTAAAAGTCCTCATCGTTGGCGTAGTGCATCATGGATGATTGTTGTAGCATGATCATCACGACCATTGATGAATACACGAATATCATCATCTACCTGTACGGGTAATTTGTGGTTGTGATACTAATGAATATCCTCGGTAGTAGTGTAGGGATGATGATGAATTATTTATTAAAAATTTAGTCACGTGATAAAAATGATGAAAAACATTTTTAAATCATAAAAGATAGTAGATTTTATTCTACTACTGACTTTTTAATGGATTGACATATTCACCGCAGCTTAAACTTGATGTCTATCAGATTTTATCGGGTTTAACATTGTTGAAGACTAATGATAATTTATTCGCATTATCTTAGTCATAATATTTCTTATTAACCAAATAGTTGAGCTCACCTTTTCTTTCACCGCTTTCTTCTTCGTGAAATGAGAACGTGGCAAGAGATTAGTCGAGGAACTGAGTGATTATCATTCAGATGATAGTATTAGTAGTCCTCACTATTCTTAAATAATGTGACAATAAATGTAATGAGGACTTATTCTCGAGAGTGGATATTGTCTAAAAGATGATTTATATTAAAACTCATGTTTCTTTTGTTGTATATTGAAGATTATTTTTGTATTACATCTACGATTTGATTTACCTCGTAATAGGTGATGATACCTATTTTTTTGGAAATAATCACATGTATTACTATTTTTAAATTTTTAAATTTTTTGTAAATCCATGACTACTTTTTTTTTTATATATTTTTAAATGTAACAGTTGACATTGTGATACCCATAATGAATCCATTAAAATCTTTAGATATTTGGTAAGTCCTTGTTATCTTTTTGTCATATAGTTTACGTGTAATGATAGGATAGATTAAAAAATACTCTTTCTATTTCATTTTAATAGAAGGTTTTAGAGAAAACACACATATTAATAACTAATGATTAATTTTATTGTGATTTTTCAACTTTATCCTTTATTATTGTATTTTCTTTCATTATTATTGCTATAAACTTTTTAAAAAAGTTAAAGTTAATAGGAGTAAATAATTTAGGTAAGTATCCTTGAAAATGAGAAACGTCGTCTAATATTGTGAAACAAAAAATAAAGTTAAAACGTTTATTAAAATAAAATGGAGGAGTACTACTCATTTCTTTTTATAATTAAAAGTTTTGTTGTAAAAGCAACACATGTTAAAGAAGGGATTTTATAAGATCATAAAAAAACAGCACTAGTATTATTCTCCAACAAAAGAGTCATTTTAGTAAAATTTGGAAAAATTAAAGATATATTTTTATTTCAAGTATATCTTTTAAAAAATAATGAGATATTAATTTAATAATATTATATTATATTAAAATTATGATGACAAATTTAAAGTTATTATGTCAATATTATACTACTATCATTTAAAAATAATTTATTTTTATAAAACATAAAATTGACAAAAAAATTAAAAAAAAAACTCAGTGCCCCCATCGTGTTTTAACTATTTTCTTTTTATACTTGTTAAGGTTTGTCAACCACACATTTAAACATTATTTTATTAATTAATATTTTGATCTTTTGTAAGTAGGCTTAAAATATAATTTATTAATAAAAATTAATATTTTTTATATAATTTTTAATATTTTCACATGAAAATCATATAAAAATATCAAAAAATCAAGTAGAAATATCAGTTTCTTTATTAATTTAAGATACATGGCAACAAAAAAGAGGTTGAGTTTATTATTATTATTATTATTTTAAGAACAGTAAAACTAAGTTTTTCATACATAAACTAGTAATGACTAATGGGTAGCAGGTAGGTAATTAATTGGAAGAGCAGTTTGTTTTGAATTTGGACTGGTCGATCCCTTGTTCCATGGCACGCTTGGGTCCGGACTTATCCATGGTGGTGAGTCCACCAACGCGGCCCATCTCTTTGTATCCTTCAGTCCCAAGTTGTTCTTTCCTGGTTTGCCCTCCACTCTTTCCCATCTCCTTGTATCCTTCTGTCCCCAGCTGATCCCTCCTTGTATGCCCTCCTCTCATCCTTCCTACATCCATCCACCCATAAATACATGCAAAATTATAAAGAAATAAATAAAAATAAACAATTTAGAAAGACAACAAAATTAAATAAAATAATAATACTTGTCATTCAAGTATGATCCGATTGCCGTATGATTCTAGCTTAGCGGTAACTCAGGTTTCATGATTCCATAAGGTCTAAGGGTTTGATTCTTTGAATATGCGCGCGGAAATTAACAAAAAAAAAAAAAAAAAAAAATCCGATTATGGTGAAATGATCAACCCATCAATTATCAATAGTAAATTTTATAATATTCATTGCATTAATTAATTAATGAGCCATCACAAATTATGGCCTGTTTATGAGCCACCACAAATATAACGTGGATATAACAAAAAGCTATATATTAATAAGAAAGTAAGAAGAATTAACCGGCAAATATTTATGTATAAACTCTTTACGTGAAGATTCAACGGGTAGATCTTAGGAATTTATTTTGATATAAAAGAATTTATAAAGTACGTTCCATGCATGTCAAAAAAATAAATTTTCACTATTATAAAACATATTTTTACTAAAACAAAAATAATATAGTAATAGAATTTGCTTTGACAAAAATAATAAAACATAGCAAAAAAAAAATCTTTTAAAACATATCAAAACTTCGTCAAAACTTGAGTGCCGTAGTCTTACAAAAATTTTAAAACAAACCAAATGTACAAATGAATTTTATAAAATTTTCAAACTTAGGGGTGAATCTTACAAAAATTTCAAACCTTAGGGGGCGTGGCCCCCTCCAACAACCATGTAGCTCCGTCCCTGTGTACGTGTACATGTATATACTTATAAAACATACCTTGGGCAAGATGCTCTTGAGCTTCAAGGCTCTTGCCACCAGTGCCACCAGGGACGACCGTCTCTCCCTGCCTAGCCCTGGCATCAAGTTCCTTTCGTTCTTGCTCTGATGCCATCACTAATTTATTATTTTCGACTACCTATATAATTTGTTGGTATATATATATTGTTGCTGCAATTAATGAACTTGCACGCTAATGCAAAGCAGATATTTATTTAGTAATTACGCTTATATATATATATATATATATATATATATATATAGCACAGCCTGCACAGGTATACATATCGTATAAAAGTACGGTGTGAAGCAGACACGTACGTCCATGGGGGCATGCTTGGGCATGCATGGTAGGTATACGCGTCAGCTGAAGAGGAAACGGGCTTTGTTTTATGGACACGCAGTTGCTTACTCAGTTCATCTGCTCCAAAAACTATGACTCGACTCATAGCTTTGTCCTATGTACTTCTTACTCCCTACTGCATGCGGTAATCACTAGAGTAAATATTATTCCATCATATTCAGATTAAATGACGTTTTAAAGTTAAGCACATTTATTAAAAAATAATACAAAATATCTTTTGTATTCTTAATTAATTATTTTTCATGAAGATAATTAATGGGTTATTGGAACTTTGATTGTAGGTAAAAAGGTTCATAGAATTACATTTACTAAGCATATTAAATTAAGGGGTAAATTAGAAAAAAATAGTGCAATATTGCATAGAAATTTCAAAACGACACTTATATAGAATAAAATTAAACTCCCTAAAACGTCATTTAATCTGAATAGGAGGAAGTATATGTTATTATTATTAAAAAGAATATCAAGTATTAATTCTTTTCTATCTTAAATAATTAACCTCCTAAGCACAATTAATAGAGTAATAATTACTTTTTGTACTCAATCTTTGTGTTCTCTTCTCGTTAAATTAATAAATTTCTCTCCACTTTTATTAAATCTTCATTTCATTTTTAACAACTTTCAAAGGTAAACTGTAAAAGCACGTACGTAACCCTCCATATATTATACTCACACTTTCATGTTGATTTTTGATTTTATGATGTTTTAAATAATGACTAATTTAAGTATATTAGACATGTACATAATTTATTATTTATTATAATATTATAATTAATATGCATGAGTTATGGTTATTACATAAACACTTGTTGTTGATTTTCTTCTGTTGGTAAGTTGGAATATTTAAAATCATTTCAAATTTGATTTGGAGTTTATTAAGGAAGATTTAATTTGGAGTCTATTAAGGAAGATTTGATTTAGAGGATTTGAATTGGAGTTTATTAAGGAAGATTTGAATTGGAGTTTATTAAGGAATGTTGGTATTTATAATTTTTAATGCTGTCAAATATTATTAGATGGGTTTATGTTATTAAATGTTATTTCAGCTAGTCCAAATTGGTTCTTCTATTTCATCATAGTATTTCGTGGGTGCTTATTTATTTAAGAATTTTATCTTGCTTAGTGGAGCCCACATTAGTTAGTGACATTTTGGTATTCTATTTTGAAAAGGAGACTTATAGAAGTTATTGGGTCTTATCCTTATTAATCTCCTTGTTCCTTTATTTAAGGTGTTTTGATTTGTCTTGAAAACATATCCTTGATTTACCAAATCTGTTGGACTCTTTAATTGCTAATATCATGAGGTATACCAACTTTGATATGAGTTTCATATTCTATCTTATGTTCATAACCGTTGGTCAATATTAGTAGCTAATATTATGGGATTTAAATCATCTGATTTCTTGCTATGGGATTTAAATCATCTAATTTATTGCTAACAATTATTTTATAGTCGTTGGGTCTCACTTTATATATAGTGTTATTTTCACGGCTAAGAAGAGAGGGATACAAGAAGCTAATTCACGCCTTATACGTAGAAGAATCCTATTGAGAGCTTTCATTGTTTATTTCAACTATTCATCAGACTTGCTCTATAATTCTTTGTGGGTTTGAAAATAAGAAGTCTATTGTAATTTCTTTTATTATATTCAAAGTTCAAGTCTTGTTTGGCTTGGTCTATCTAGCGATGAGATAGGATCTGCTCAAAGAGAAATTTTCGAGGTTGCGAGTCAAGAAGATCTCAAATTGGTGAGGCGGAGGTGTCCATCGGTGGAAAACTTCTTTATAACAGGGAGTTCTTTTTATCAGATTTAATTGAATATTAAGTTTAATAAAAAGTGTCTCCAATCCTAGTTGGGATTGGACGTGGATTAGTACACTAGATTAGAGGATAGAAATCGAACCACGTAAAAATTTTTGGTGTGATTTTTACTTCTGTTTATCTCTTTAATTGTCATTCACGTTCTGCACTTTTTTTTTATTCACGCTACTATCCAGACACTAAAGCGGACATCTAACTGTCTTGATAATAAGAAACGAAGAACATAAGCTAAAGCAGAAGATTAAAGCAGCATGTACGTAATGCCTCAATTAAACATGTTGCTTAAAATTTCCAAAATTTTCACCGCTTATCACTTTTAGCTTAAACACCTATTCACCCCCTCTAAGTTCACCCCCTCTAGGTGTGCACATACATAGAATTTCATTTCAAATTATGAAATAAATATTGATTTTTAAATTAAATTTTAAACATTCTAAAATTCAAAATTAATATCAATATCATATTATTAATAAGGTGGACTAACATAGGTATTTAAAAAGTCTGATAAAGTTGGAGAAATTATTGTACTTGAAATAGATCTGAAGTAAAAGCCGAGGAAATTTCGGTGCATGGATTATATATGCACCACATAAAGCTGTTCTCGACGAGCTCCAGCCTCCAAGTCATCAAAAAGCGCGCCGCCTCTGCTTCTTTCGTTGTCGGTTATTGCAGCTCCGTCCATGTTCATCACCGATCTGCTATCTTTAATTTCAATTGGTAGTAGTGTTGGGTAAATGCTTATTTTCTCTCATTGACCGCCAGACGCTTATTCTTTTAATTATTCTATCGGCTTATTATCGAATCCATGAAAGTCATTAGGCCCAAATATCACATTATTTTCATTTCAACCTATAAGATCGGGTCGGCTCAGTGAATCAATCCTTTGGACATTTTAATATCTATCATTTTGACCTGCAATGATGAAAAAGCATGACGGTTGACTAAAGAACCCGCCACGATTAATGTGGATGGGATCATAACCTATTTCGGTGATAATTAATGACCAAAAGCGAATGGATAAACTACGTACAATTCGGCGGGGACCCATCGATCAAAGGGGTGTATCGGTAGTAGAGTGGGTGGCACGATAATTGACAAAGAAGTATAACTTAGCACTAAAGTCTTCACCAAGAGGTACGTTCTCATACATTTTTCAATAATAATCACATAGAGATGAGAATTATTATTATCTCTCTCAATACACTAAAGCGATATAGCCTCCATTTTCGATAAACCTCGTGAACTCATATATCGACTTCACACGCTCGAAATCCTCCCATCACGGAATCACCGCCAAAGCTTGTGGTGTTTATTGTGTTTACGCTGCGCAGGATCGGGACGCCTTACGTGATTGGGACGCGACAAAAGATCTTAAGCGTTAACATCAAGCGCTAGAAGGAGGGCCCTTTTTTTCAATCACAATTGTTTAAATTTGCTTCGAAAGATGATGAGGAGTAGAGATGGTACACCGGTAAGGCAAAGGCGGTGTGCATTCATTCATCATCGCCTCGATTTCAAAGAAGGACCACTGGGTCTTTTAAAAGTGCTCACGAAAGCACGGCTTCTAAACCTGATTCGTAAGAACTTCGTCCAAAGATCCAATGGTGGAGCCAGACGGAAGTTGGTTTTCAACGCCGATAAGGGCGTGATCTTGATCGAGAACGGTAGAAGGTTCACGACCGGGACTCATCGCCAAGTGGTCAAGAAGATAGAGCTACCAAGTCAAGCGAGGATGGCGGACGGAAGCGAGATAAGGCTTTGAGGTTCTGTTAAAACAAAGGAAGATATAAGCCGACGTGATGCTTGGTGAATGAGTTGAGGGACGAAGCATCTAGCCATATTCATTCCAAAAGACGGAGTAGGCATAAGGAGATACCCCTGCTTGGAAGGCAAGGAGCCGGAACATTACTATGATATGTCCAGGATCATTCTCGCAGAGGAGGAGATCGAGGAGCAGAAACACCTCCTACCTCGAAGAAGCAGCAATCGATCGTGGGATCAATTCATCGCGACGATGAAAGACGAAAAAAGTAGGTCGAGAGAAATTGTGCGAAACTCGAAGGGAGAGTATCACACAACCGCTTCTCATCATGAGGATGAGATTATACGCCCTAAGTAAATCAAGAAGTCCCGCAAGGCGCATTGGATCGGCAGGAAAGGTCGATCCATTCCAAGGCCTAACGTCGCCCAGGAGAAGGAGATCTCGCCACAACCCAAGGTGTTGATTTTCCGGTGCGGAGTTGAAGAACTCCAAAACAATCGGTGAGAGGTCCAACAGTGAAGGACACTTCGGAAAGAAAGGCGCCCTTTTTCCTCCGATATTCTCAAGGAGAAGCGCGATATTACCAAAAAGTTGCCTCGTATGGAAAGCTATGATGGGTCCGGAGATCCTTATGACCATAACAAAGGCGTTTGACCGCTTAATGGATTACTATGACTTCACCGATGCCGCCAAGTGTCACACTTTTGTCACGACTTTGAGAAAAGACGCAAGACAAAGGATGGGGACTTTACCATCGGATTCGATTTCCTCGTGGACCGAACTTTGTGATAAGTTCCATGACGCTTTTTAAGCAACATCAAGAAGGGAAAAAGCTTCTGCAGCTTTTTAAAGACAGTCCAAAGCAGCTCACCAACGAATCTTTAGGCCAATATGTAAAGAGGTTTAGGGAAGCGGTTGACAGTATCCGATCTTAATGATCTCCAAGTCATTGGGTTGTTCCGAATGGGCTAGATCTGGTTAAATCGGAGAAATTGGTAAAGAAGTTGATGTTTCACCATCCGAAAAGCTTAAAGAAGCCTTCCTCGACAAGGCGAGGGCTATATTGTTGTAGAAGAGGCTATGAATAGTCTAAAAATCCTTCTTTGAGCCAATTAAAGGAGGTAGAGGTTCCCAAGACTGATGTTGATCAGAGAAGAGTGGGAGGGTACAACCAAGGGGCAGAAGGTAGTTCGAAGAAGTACAGTAACTCGTGGCGACAAGCAAAAGAACAGACACCTGCTTTCTACCGAAGGTTAATAAGGTCTACACCCAATTGAATACAGAAAGGTCGATAATTTTGGATCAGATCAGAAACCAGCCTTTCTTTGAGCCACCTCGTGATAATTACAAAACGGGACACGGCAACCCTCGCAAATACTGTGGTTATCATCAAGCTGCTGGTCATGACACTAATGAGTGTTGTAATCTAAAGGATTTTGTGGAGAGCAAGATTAAAAGCGATCATGGCGATTCAATATGTGGTACGAGAAGGACCGCTGTGGTCGCAGAAGTTGTCAATCGTCACTGCTTCAAACGGTTCAAGTACCACCCACTCAAAATGCTCCCATACCACCGCCAAGGCAAGTCGTTGATGTAATAACCGGTGGTCATTGGGAAGTTAGTAGGGAAGAAGAGGAGGTCTTATCTTGATTCGATCATGTCGCCGGATGATGCTACTCAAAGATTGACAAGCCTTTTCCAGAACCGTTATATCATTTACGGATGCGGATTATCCTTCGAGCCCATCGAATCGCATGGGGCATTGGTGATCAGTGATCACAAGTAGGCTCGATGGATGTAAAACGATGATGATAGATAATGGATCTTGGTGGACATTCTTTATGCCCATGCTTTTTGAGGATGCATCTCGATGGGCACAAAATGGAGGTTGACAGAGGCTCCTCTATATGGTTTCTCAAGAATGACCCACCAAAGTGGCGAGTGCACTATTGAACTTCCTACTATCTTCTAAGACGGCCCTCGCCAGTAGAAATAACTCAGAAATTTTATGTTGTGCATGTAGATTCGACCTCACAACGCCATTCAGGAAGACTTACGCCGACAACTCTTCAAGTCGTGACTTCCATCCCACATTTCAAAATCAAATTCTACGGCCGCATGGAGTAGGAGAGGTGATGGGTGATTTAGACTGCCCTGCGATGTTATCGGAATGCGCTTATTTCATCCCGAATGGGGTTAGTAAATGTAAAAATATGATGGCAATTGAGATCGAACCCTTCACCGAGAGCACCAGAACCCTTGGTAATCCCATTACCGGAGGGACGGAGGAGATTGAGTTGGTCATCTGGAAGCCGACAAGACGGTGAGGATTGGTACAGTCTACCGTAACCTCTTCTGGACGAATCTTATGGAACTCTTACGATGTTATGTTGATATTTTTTGCATGGGAGCCACAAGACATGCCCTGAGTTAGCCGAAGGTTCTTTGAGCATAAATCGGAGATAGATCCTTCAAGAAGCCGTTACGTCGAAGAGGCGGATATTTGCTCCAGAAGCGTCGTAAGATCATCGATGATGAGGTTGCGAAATTGCTAGGCACGACTTCATATACTAGATTGATTACCCGTAATGGATAAAGCAAATGTAGTGTTGGTGCGAAGCATAATGGAAAGTGGCGGGTTTGCATCGACTACACCGACCTCAACAAAGCTTGTCATTCAAGGATTTTATCCTCACCCCATATCGATCAAATCATCGATGCCACTTGGGTATGCATTACTAAGTTTTATGGATGCTTTTTCGGTTATCATCAAATATCCATGTGCAAAGAAGACATTCCAAAGACGTACCATTGTAAGACCTCAAATTTTTTAAATAAAAAGGAATTTCCTTTATTTATTATCTTGAAATAGTAAGGGTTGATTTGATTAATGTGGATAGTTAAGGGTTAAATACGCAAAATATTTCAAAATAAGCAAGTGGTTATAAAATATTCATTTTTGTTTGGGGAATATTCGTTTGGTCGTGGAATATTAAATATCAGACTGGGGAATATTCGTTTTGGTCGTGGAATATTCGTATCTTTCGGGAATATTCGATACTTACGCAATTAAATGACCATGTGGGCCCCATAACTGAAAGCGATTGGATGAGGAAAATGACAAAGTTTGGGTGGTTATAAATAACAGCCAGTAGTTGTTACCGTTAAGATCGTTGGAATACCCGGTGGTTAAAAATACAAAGAATACGCTGGCGTGGTTGCACAAGAAGCACACCAGTATTGCAAAGATTGTTGAATTATTGATTAAATGACGTAAGATGGCACTACTCAATAATTTTCACGTGAGTTACTGCTCAATATTTTATTTTATTGATTCAATAATTCTTTGCGTTGATATTTTATATTATTGTTGTTCAATAATTGTCATCAAGACAATATTTCCCATTATCGATCAATAATTCATATTATTTGAATAATATTATTAGATAACATTATTGGCAATGTCTAGAAAGTTACATCAAGGAGAGGTTTGGTCACCTAATTGCGCCCAGTGAAGGAGAAATCCTTATTGAAAGCCCTCTTTCCCGGGAAACACCGTCATTATAAAATGTGATTCGTAATATTATTTGTGAATAATTAATTATTGATTCATATGATAAGGAAATATTTATTTTATATGAATATAAATGATGGATTTATTTATGTGGTTATTAATGAAGGAATTAATGTTGAGGTGTTTTATCAAAGATTTTATCGGATTGAGGTATTAAAATCAAATCGTGGTTTTGAGATATATTCATGGGGGTTATAATTTTTAATCCGACCGTTGGATTGTGGTAATTTTTGGGTATGTTATACATACATAAGTTGAGTATATGTCCACAAATTTTGAACCGTTAAAATTCACGAATGATTTGTTATGAATTTTAAGAGGTGTCTCGATTCTAAATCGTGGTTATAATTGATTTTGGTGGAAAATTCTAGAATTGAGTGGGCCCCACTTGTGGTTGGTGAAAAAATGTGCTGAATTTTATTTCAAATGTGGTGGGTGGCAATAGTAGCGAGTAAAAGCCATCGTGTAGCGTGTCAAGTCTCGCTTGCGTAGGCTAACATTTTCCTATAAATAGAGGGCTGTTAGAATTGAAAATCACACCGAAACAAAGTTTTCTCTTCTCTCTCTATATTATTGAGCGATTTTGTGAGTATTTAGATACTTTGAGAGTTGATGTTCAAGATAAGTTTCATTCAAAGATCACTTCCGACCTTTCCTTCCGGCATCGATTCTTTGAGGTAAGGGATGTTATTTTCTTCTCAAATGATATTAATTCTTCAATATCATTACGCTTTGAAATATTGGTTGGTACTTTTTATCAAATTTGGAACTTTTCATGCCTGGGTTACTATTCATGAGTTACTTATTCACGAGTTACTATTCATTCATGAGTTACTATTCACGAGTTATTATTCACGAGTACTATTCAATGAAGCGTGAAGATGTTTTTTTTGTGGAATTTCTATCTTTGGGTGTGAAAGTTACTATTCACGTGATACTAAGACTTTATTCACGTGATCTGACACTATTCACGAATATTACGCTAAGACTATTCAATCGAAAAATGAAAATTTTTCTTTTCGCCTAAAATATCTATTCTCGATACTAGCTTTGATCAGATCCATGTTTTGATCATTCTTGAATTTTACACCACTATGATTATTTTTGAGGTATTATTGGACATGGATAAAACCAAGTATGAATCCTTAATCCTTAATCCTTGTCATTTTGTTTCACCGGATTCGTTCTTTAAAAATATTTTTCATCATCCTCGCCTTAAAAGATGAATGATTTAGAAGAATATCTTTGGCCTTTAGTGCAGAAGATGAGCGGTGTTTAAATGAACACGACCGATGATGAATATCTTTGGCCTTTAGTGCAAAGATGAACAGTGTTGAGATGAACACGATCGATTGATGAATATCTTTGGCCTTTAGTGCAAAGATGAACAGTGTTGAGATGAACATGATCGATTGATGAATATCTTTGGCCTCAGAGTGCAAAGATGAATATTTGATTTGAAGATGAATATTGATTGATGTTACTGTGGATAAAATATTGATGATGGACCGTTAAATTCATAGATTAAAGTAGATTTCATTCTCTACGTAACTCTTCTAATTATTATTTTTCCATTGCGAATATTGATCTCAAACTTGTTGTCTCATTGTATTCTATCGATTTTTCCTCGTTGAGACTAACGATAATTTGTTGTATATTATCTTAGTCATAACATTCTTTTTTCGGGCTAGGCATACAAAAAATGACTTTTGGCCTCGTCATCTTTGGAGCTAACCTACCAAAGGATGATGAACTTCATCTTTGATAGGCGGTAGGGAGGAACATGGAGGTTTATGTAGATGACATGATCGTGAAGAGTATGCAAATTCGTAAGCATTTGGACGATCCGGAGGAGTGCTTTCAAACTATTCGTTATCGCTAACTAAGGCTTAACTTGACGAAATGTACTTTCGGCCTTAGCGTGCCGAAAAGTTTCGGGTTATCTGGTCACCGGAGGGTATCGAGGCCAATCCGGGAGAAGATCCAGTGCCATCCTTGACATGAAGACTCACGGTCATTCAAGGACGTTCAGCGTCGATCGGTAGGATCATGGCTTTAAGGAGGTTCGCCGCCAAATCTGCGGAGAGATGTCTTCCTTTCTTTGACACATTGAAGGACCAAGAAGAATAAGACGCGTTCCAAAGGACTTCCGAGTGTGAAGACGCTTTTTCAAGGTATAAAGACGATTCGCTTTCTTGGCCTTTTATTGGTAAAGCTCGTCCCAAAGAGACTTTATATTTGTACCTTCGGCAAGTTCCTTAGCGATTGGAGCAGGTGTTGGTTCGGAGATCGGTGGGAAGCGAAGATCCGGCCTATTATGTCGCCCACGTCTGCGAGATGTCAAACCAGTATCCAAACATTGAGAAATTTGCCTTTGCTTTAATAATTGCCAAGAGAAAGCTTCTAAGATTTTTTTCAAGGTCGACTCATGGTCGCCTCTACGGATCGACCAATGAAGAAGGTGATGGGCAAGCCGAGGTCTCGGCGGACTAGCGGCGTGGACTATGGAGTTATCCCAATTTTTTATCGAGTATCATCCCCGAATCGCCATCAAAGGCCAAGCCCCGGGTCGACTTTATGGTAGAATGCTCGTTCACCGGCGCAGATCTTGAGTTACCGGTCAATCTTCCGATCGAAAGTGGCCGTTCTTCAACGAGGTCGAGGCGTGGACGCTCAGATGCAGATGGATCCTCTACGATGATCATTAGTGGGCAGAATTATTTTAATAAGTCCGGAGGGATTCAAGGTCCAACAGCCATCGATTCGGGTTTAAAGCAACGAACAATGAAGTTGAGTACGGCGGTGTTAGCAAAAGTGTCCGATTGGCAAAGAGTCTCAAGTCCAACGATTGATTATCTATAGTGATTCTCGGTTGGTCGTTAAATGCGATTGTCGGGAGATTACGGCTCGTGGAACCCGAATGATCAAATATCTGGCGGAATTAAGAGACCAACTTCAATTTTTTGCTTCGTACGAGTTTCAGAGTATAGAGCGCAATGACAATTCTACTGCCGATGCATTGTCGAAGCTGGCCACTACAGATGCAGATGTCTTTCACGGATCGGTGTATTTGGAAATTTTACAATGACCAAGTGTTCAAAGACGAAGCGTTGATGTGTATCGAATCAACGAATGATGTTGGATGACCCCTACATCGAGTATTTGGCGGATGGCGTCCTTCCTTCCTGATCAAATGTCAAGCAAAGAAGATTAAATACAAGAGTACCAATTTTTGTCTTATTGATGGGGATCTCTATCGATTGGCATTTTCCTCACCATTGTTGAAATGTTTGGTTCCATCCGTCGCCAATATGCTCTTCGGAGATTCATGAAGGATTTATGGGTGATCATATGGTCGCCAAGTCTTTGCACATAAAAGTACTTCGACAAGGATACTATTGGCCTACAATTTTCAAAGAAGCTTCAGATGACGTCAAGAAATGCGAAAAATCATCACTCAATAGTCCGGTTTCATTATCGACCACCTAAGAGTTATACTCGATTTTATCTCCTATACCCTTCGCCGTCTGGGGTGGATATATTGGGACCAGATTACCTAAAGCTAAAGGTCGTTTAACTTCGTCATAGTTCTTATTGATTATATGACTAAGTGGGTAGAGGCAAAACCACTTTGATCGATAATCTTAACAGAGTGCCTAAAGTTTATAAAGGAGTCTGTGGTGTTCCGCCGGGATCCCTAAGGTATTGATATCGGACAATGGACGCCTTGATTCAGGTTCAAAATTTGAAGAATTTTTGAACGATTTGGGGATCCAAAGACAAGAAGACTTTTGTGGCTCATCCACAATCGAATGGGCAAGTCGAGGTGACCAACAGACGTCACGTGAAACGGAATCAAGCGTAGATTGGATGAAGCTAAGGGAAGATGGCCAGAAGAATTCTGAGCGTGCTGTGGGCATACCGAACTACACCAAGGACTACTACGGGGGATTCGCCCTTCCGATTGGCCTATAGTCGATGCCTAGTCCCATCGAATCGGATCTCCAAGTCTTCGGGTAACTCAATTTAAAGAAATTTACAACGACGAAGGACTGAAAGTTAACCTGGACCTACTAGACGAAGTCAGAGATGAAGCTTTAATCAAATTGGCTGCTTATCAACGAAGGGTGGCCAAACATTATAACAAGGGAGTTAAACTTCGTAGATTCGAAGTAGGAGACTTCGTTCTTAGAGAAGCCGAAGCTTCTACGCCTCAAAACACAGGAAAGCTAATGCCGAATTGGGAAGGGCCATATGAGGTGATTGAAGTACCAAAGCCGGGTACTTATCGGCTAAAGGCACTCGATGGTTCCGAGATAAAGAATACTTGACATGCTGGCAAGCTTCGGAAGTATTTTCAATAAAGATTAAGTCAGTTTATCGGAAGTTTGTACACGATTATTTGATATTAATAAAAGGTCACTTTTCCATAATTTATCATTGGTCACTATTGGTCCGAAGGTCACTATGGTGTAAGGAGGTATGGTAGGACTCGCTGGCCATTCGATGGTAGCCCCAGGTCCTTTTGATCCTATATTGATCTTATCAGGGTGGTAAGTCAATGGTCACTATTGGTCCGAAGGTCACTATGGTGTAAGGAGGTATGGTAGGACTCGCTGGCCATTCGATGGTAGCCCCAGGTCCTTTTGATCCTATATTGATCTTATCAGGGTGGTAAGTCAATGGTCACTATTGGTCCGAAGGTCACTATGGTGTAAGGAGGTATGGTAGGACTCGCTGGCCATTCGATGGTAGCCCCAGGTCCTTTTGATCCTATATTGATCTTATCAGTGGTGGTCAAGTCATGGTCACTATTGGTCCGAAGGTCACTATGGTGTAAGGAGGTATGGTAGGACTCGCTGGCCATTCGATGGTAGCCCCAGGTCCTTTTGATCCTATATTGATCTTATCAGGGTGGTAAGTCAATGGACACTATTGATCCTTATATCTTGGTCCTTATATATTTGTCAGCCAAATTTACCTCACACATGACTGATCTCACTCTTCGGTACCGATGAGTGTACATTACTTCATTTTGTTTAAGTGTTGAGTTCGGGCCTATTCAATTCGGTTAAGTTTGAATCCTCGTCCAGTAAATTTTATTCACTTCATTGCATAAGTTAACTGTTATACGTCATATCTAATTCATTAGTCCAGCTTATTAATACTAAATTATTAACAAGAAGCTGATCAGAACAGAAGTCATAATCAAGACAGTTAAAGATTTATCAATAACATAAAATGCTCATTCATTTAAGTCAATCATAAATTAATTACATGAACATAAAAAGCTTAAAGTAGTTAAATATTTACATAGAACAAAAAACATGATAGATATTCAGGCACCGCCTTCATCATCGGAGTTGAGCAATGTCGGGTCCAGCTGAGCAGCCGATAGCTTTTCTTTTCCTCGCTCTCGGCAATCCTCATACCCCTCCGAATATACCTTCATGATCTCAACATTGAGTTCGTCCGAGTCCCTATAGTCCGCCTGAATCTGCTTCCGGAGATCTTCAGTCAGAACAGGGCCTCGTCCCTCAAGATCCTTTATTTTATGGCGGAGCTTGTGACGTTTGGCCTTATGCCTTCGGGCTTCGTCTTGAGTCTTCGTCTCAGCTTCACCAAGTTGTAGGACTAAGCTTCGATTGGCTGAAGAAAACTCCTCATTTTTTGCCTTCAGGAGTAAGTTTTCTTCAACCAAGCCAGCATTCAGGTTAGTCAGAGTTTGTTGGCTGGCTTCGGACGCAGCCAACCCGTCCCTCGTGGCCCTTAATTCGTCATCAGATGTCTTCAAATCCATCTTAGCCCGATCTAATTCTATCTGAAGACCATTGATGGTATGAAAAGCATCTTCACGACCGGCTCTTTCTCGGTCCAAGGTCGATTTCAACATATTTATCTCTTGTCGCATGAAATCTTCCTCGGCCTCTCCATTTATGTGTCTCGGACGCAGTCGTCCGAAGACAGCATTAGCCTGTATATTTTCAAAATATTCAAGTCAAATGTCCAAATATTCAAAGGGAAACAGAGATATAGAGGAAGAAGAGATTGTTATTTACCTTGGCCAAATAACTCATTCCCTCGTCAAGAAGATTCCGTCCAGTATGATCATCGAATCGCAGGTGGTCGCTGCAGGTCAACGAAAGTCTCAAGAGGTCAAAGGGAAGTTGGTGTTGAACTCAGGCTACTGGGTCGGGATCCCATGACCTCGGCATGGTAACTCCGACCGATGGACCGGGTCGTTCGAGAGAGGTCTCGGTCTTTCGAGGGAGGGAATAGGTTGTTCGGGAGGTGTAGGTCCTGCATGTATAGTTTCAATAATGGGAGATTTATTGGGAGTGGGTCCTTTCGGTGATGAAGCGCGGCGAAACTTCGGATGGGCTATCGAGTCGCTTCCTCTTCCTAGATAAGCGTTAATCCTTCCGTCCCGGTCAACGCCCTCTTCAATCAGTATTTCTGCTGAGGGGGGCACGAAGGGTGGAATGATGAAGACTTAGGAACCCCGAGCTCTTCTTGCGCTGTTAGAGGGTTATTTTGTTTTTTTTAATTTTTGATCCTAAGTATATTTCTTCGATCGGACGATCAAGTAAACCGCCTCGGTCGAGGAATGGTTCTAGGGGTTGGTTCTGTTTCTGGTGTGGATTCGGGAGGAGATACAAGAGGGGCTGACCTGGGTTTTCTGTAGCTCTCTCTTCTCGTCGAGGGGTGAAGGATCTCTTCCGGTATGAGAACCTCTTCTACCTCTTTTCTTACATTTGAAATTCATCCGTATGAATTTCTGGTGTTGGATCTACTTCGGGGGTAGCTTCGGTTGGTGTAGCCTCAATTGCTTCCGAAGACTTCCCAGACAAAAAATCTTCGAACTCCTTTATTTCTAAGGAGCTCGGTCTGATCAAAGATACTGCACAAATCAAACAATTCTATGTTAAAATTATATATCATAGAATATTTTCAAAAATATACATATATGAAATAAGTCGGTACTTACACTTATGGTCATATAACCATGCTTTGCTTGAGAGAGTCCAGATTTCCACTCTTCCTTCTGGAAGTTGTCAAATAGCTCCATCATTTCCACTTCCGCTCTTCTTAAACGTCTCCAAAGTCGCCAGATATTTTTTCGTCGGTTGCCCGATTCGGTAAAGAAGAAATCTCGGGCCTTTGACGAAAAAACCATTTCTCGTGCCATCCCCTATCGCTCAAGGGGTGTTCACCAAATGACGCTCATCGAATTTTTCTCCGACTTGGAGAATGCTTCTTTGAGGGCCTTGAACCCCTTCTCCCGGATTGTACTATCTTGTAGGCAAAGAAGAAGAAGTCCGTGGAGGCTCGACGCCCAATTCACGGCGTAAGGCCACGAAGGCCGTAATGTGGATATAGGAGTTTGGCACCAGGTTGTGAAAATCCCACACCCAAGAACCCCAAGAGGGTCACTATAAAGATGTGAAGGGGAAGCGAACCCCTTCTCCAATAAGGTCACCGGACTACCGGTCCATCCTTCAAAGCCGCTGATACATCTTTTTCACTGCATCGGGTACCGATCGCATGGGTATCCGGAATGTGGAACCGAAGTTCGAACCCTCTTTAGTTCACCTTTCGCTTATGATAGAAGGAGTGTTGGCACGCGAGAATCGCCTCCGTCTCTGTAGTATTCGGAGGGGTTTTGGGTTTTCGCTTTGGGATTCGTGATTGAAGTCCCCGTGAGGATTAGGGTTTGGTGGAACCACCGTGATGGGTGTTACAAGTATGGGGAACTCGCTCAGATTGTGGGAAGCCATTTGTGATGATTTACGAGAGAGATTAGAAAGTTTAGAAAGGCGCTCAATTTCAAATGAAACAGTAAAATCACAAATTTGGTAAAGTTATCCTTTTATATTGACGGTTACACGGTGTTCAAGACGGGTACATTAAATGCTAGTAATAATTTGGAATTTGAATGGGAAGCGTCCGGTTTCGGGTCCGGATAGTTAATGGATAGGGCCTTTCTGATGTGGGCCTTTAAATTCCTTTCGTCTCATTTCGTGAGCGATAAATGGGTACGTTTTTAATTACATCTTGTTATTATTGATTCTCAGTAAAATATTATGGACTATTTATAGTTTTCTATTAAACATTTTGTTCAACAAAAAACTAGGGGGCAATGTTGGGTCATGATATTTTAACTCTTTGGGCCGGGTGTACTGGGCTTACTCTTTTAAGTATTCTATTTGGGCCTTTATTGGTGAACTGTGGAAGTCTTTAAGCCCAGTTATCTTATTATTTTCTTTTTAAACTTATAAGACGGTGGTGAATTCGGTGGATCAATCCTTTGGACATTTTAATATCTACATCTTTGACTTGAATGATGAAAAAAGCGACTGGCCGGTTGACTAAAGAACACGCCATGCATTAATGTGGATGGGATCATAACCTATTGGCGGTAATAATAAATGACCAAAGCGGTGGATAAACTACATGCAATCGGCGGGACCCATCGATAAAGGGGTGTGTGTCGGTAGTAGTGGGTGCACACGATAATTGAAAAAGAGAGTATAACTTAGCAAGAGTTTCTTCACCAAGAGGTAGGCTCATACACTTTTTCATTCGAATCACATACACACGTAGAATTATTATTATTATCTCTTTATCTCAATACACTGTGCGATATAAATTCTCCGCTTTTCGATAAACCTCGTAACTCATATACCGACTCTCACGCTTTGAAATTTATCCCGTGGAACCGTAGTCGAAAGCTGGTATTTATTATTGTTTACGTCTGCGATCGGGACGTTTTACGTGATTGGGACGTGACAAAAGATCTTGGCGTTAACAGTGTGTTTTGATTCTGGGTGAGAAAGTTACAAGCTTTAGTGCTTAAAAGATGAGTATGTATAAGAGAGATACATGGGGTATATATGTCATTGGAAATAATTGTAGATTCAACTACAGATGATGATATATCGCATCAGGAATTTGATCGGACGACGTACGCTTTCTCTGCCGAACTTACTATTGCTCCTGGTATCTCCACCTTAAACCGACATCAGATAACTCTTGTTCTTCAATGCCCACTGAAAGTGATTCAAATTTTGTTATTTTAGATTTTTCACACACGCATTAGGTTAATGTTTGTTCTTGGATCTGATGCTTTATTAGTTGTGAATGAATTTAAAGATTTCTTTGTCTCTTGGATAAATTGAAATAGTCTTGGTTTGAATTTTTTTTTTCTGGGGTCGATGATTGAACAAAGAGAGAGTTAGGAATTGAAAAGGATTTTTTTCCCAATTATAATTTTTTTTTTATGGAGTGGATTTGGGTGTATTTAATTAGAGGATTTAGGTTTCAATTAGGTTTGAGGCGAGGAAGAAGCTGACATTTGAATTTTATTTTTTCTGGTTAACATTTGGGGATTCTTTTTGGTGATTATATCTAGTAGTATTTTAATTTGAGGTTAGTTGTATTTAGAAATATATTTTAATTTATTTTTTTTCAAAAATTAATTTTGGGATCGACATTATAAATAATCAAAATTTTATGTATCGATTTGTAATTCCGATTACTTTAGGGACTCAATTATGCATTTGATGAAACTTCATATAATAAAAGTTATGGATAAGTAAAGTGACATTTGATAACAAATCTAGAAGCAATATATTGAACAAAACCACCACTTAGGTGAAGTTAAACCACCCTGGCCTCCTGGCTCCTTCCAAGAAAAATGAACTTCTTTAAATTACCAGACAAAATATTTAAATAAATACTAAATTTTTTAACAAGTAATCAATCAACACAAGTATATAATAAGTCAA
This sequence comes from Panax quinquefolius, assembly GCA_020205615.1. Lineage (NCBI taxonomy): Eukaryota > Viridiplantae > Streptophyta > Magnoliopsida > Apiales > Araliaceae > Panax > Panax quinquefolius. The sequence goes on from CM035168.1 coordinate 125,895,894, forward strand.
GAAGAGATCATATCCAAATTAATTTAGTTGGTTATTTTAGGGGTAATTTGAACATCAACTTATAATTCTCAAATAAAAGACATAATTATAATAATACATATTTAAATTCAATTAATATAATTATAATTTGATATATATATATATATATATATATATATATATATGCATGTATGCATGAATAAAAGAAAAGTCATAAAATCATTAATGTCATATATATATAATACAAATTACATAATTATAATATAGTACATATTCAAATTCAATAAATATAATTATAATTTGATATATATATATATATATATATATATATATATATATATGCATGAATATTCTAAAACAGAAATTTACAATTGAATTATTTTAAGAAATAAAAAATATATAAAAAAGATGGACAGCTTGTGTTTCGCACGAGTTCCAAAATTATAATAATAAAAATAAAAAGTCTTGAAAATTAATCTGTTATACTCCATAAGTCTCCCACATTGAAACAACGAAAAGAAGCAGATGCACGATAAAGAGTAAAATGGCCATTGCAACTAGGAAAGAGCCCAGAATGATCCATTTGTGCTGTATTGTTCTTCTAAAACCTTCTTTGCAGGCATGGCAATTGTAACATAAAACGGTGTCGTCGTTGGTCCACAAACCACAATCAGTGTCATATGGGTTAGAGCTATCTACCACTCCTCCATCTACACCCTTTTGCCAGAAGGTTGCATTCACATACTCCATATCACAACTTGCTGGTGGCCTGCAACACCCTGACTGAAAAAAATATTGCCAAAACTAGGAATCACTTAATTAATTATTATATATGCATGCATAAACTAACATATATATATATATATATATGTACATGGCCTATGGGCAATATTTATATATGATTAAGGAGATCCAGAACATAATAATCATTATTTGACTTCAATTTTTGCTATAACCCTTGTTGTTCAGTTTTTACGTGGTTTTGTCTTCACTTGCAGTAATTTGACAAAAGGCAAGCATTATGAAATAAAGTGGGGTGGGGTGGGGTGGGGTGGGGGGGGGGGGTTACCTCAACGGGTGACAATTTAGTGGCGGTGAAATCATAGGACTTGATCATATACAATCTGAATGCCAAACTTTTGCAAGCACTTTTATCGTATATGCAGGATTTAATTCTGTTCCAGTTATCGGTATCAAATATATTCATTTTGATACTCTCTGGTGAACCAGGTATGGTACGACTGTCCATCTTGTAAGCTCCCACCAGCGCAAGTCCCACAATGAGCATCACCATCAATGGAACCACAAGTAGAAGTAGTCCGGGCATGGGTAATCGCGATCTCAAAATCAAGAACAAAGCAACATTGCTTAGAACAAACATAAGCATCAATCCGATAACTATCCCGTATTGTAGCTTCTGCAGCTTCAATAGGTATTCGCAGTCGTAGTCTCGCACGTAGAGTAACCAAATTATTGAACCAAGAATTGGAAGTGATAGAAGGAAAGTGAGAAAGGATAATGGAAGCTTGATTATAAGTAGTTTCAATTTTGGTTTACTACTACTTCTAGTACTAGTACTAGTCTTTTGATAATTATTTTCTTGTTTAGGTGGTGCAGGTGTACTTGTTGGTTCCCTGACTGTCACTGAAACTGTTTCGGTGGGATTGGTATTTTCGGCCATGACTAGCTAGCTGTATATTTTGATCAAAGTACGTACGTATATTATATTATATATTTAGTGTTTGAGAAGTAGGCTAGGGTTTCAAGGTATATTAATTCATGTTTGTTAGTTTTAAGTGCTGAGACATACGTACTAAGTCAACATCGATTTTTTTTTCCATGACGGTTAAACTTTTTCATATTTTAAGGATAGGTAGTTGAGGAATGAGTTGAGAGTTTGACTCTCTCTGTGTATCTCAAGTAAGAGAATTGCTTTGATACTACAGATCCATCACTCAAATTTATCACACTGAAAATTAATTTTTATTATACACTATACAATTATAATAATTATATTAATTAAAATTAAATAAATTCACATCAATTAAAATTAAACGGGGTCTAACTAATGAAGTTTAATAAACGAGTTGAAATTCTCCGAGTTGCTTTTACGTGAAATAATAAAATTGTTCACTCTACGATCCTATTAATTATGTACGTCTTCCTATTGACCCAGCCCCACCCACCCACCCACCCACCCACCCACCCACTGAGGAGAATAAAATTCGGAGGAGATATTCGAAATAAAAGTAATAATAATAATTAATATTACTTTTTAGATAGTTAGTTATATTTGTTTATATTAAAGTCGAATACATTCTTATAATTTTTATATATTTAAAATTAATTTAAATTGACCTAAAATTTTAATATAAATCTTTAATTTTAGAAAGGCAAGTTAAAATAAGGTATACAAACAAAATTGGATGACTCAATAATAAAAGGATTAATTACATATAGTAGTACTTTTTTAAAAATAATTACAATAATGATACGTCTAAAAAATAATTACAAAAATATTACATTTCATCATTTTTATTTACAATATTAATACAATTAAAAGTCCTTAAATTAAGGGATTAATTTTAATGGGCTGAATTAGTGTCAATCTTATAATAGGGTTGGTTTTTTTTTAAACGCGTAATCACCATCATCTAAGACTCTTCGGTTAACAATGTTGAAATCTTTTTCTCTCTCTTCTGTTTGAAATCTTTTTCTCTCTTCTGTTAACAAAACATAATACAAAACTCCTTTCAGATTATGTTGTTCTAATTTTGAATATATCATTTGATAATTATGTTGTTCAGCCTCAAAGAAAGCTACAACGAAGGAGGTGAAACATATTGATAACTAATTCAATTCTTATGCAAATAAGTCTTTAGGCATGATTGAGTAAGAAACTTTGTTTCAGCATTTCCTCTTACTAGTTTTAGTGATGAAAACAAAATTAAGTTTGTAAAAAAGCCATGGTTCATGGTTTTCCCGAATTTATTGTATGAAATACTGCATTTTTTACTGCTACTACACCATATTGTACTATTGCCCCCCCCCCCCTTCCTCATCTATTCTAAACGAAATTGGTATGGGTGTTAAGTGTTAAATGTTTGTCAGTCCTGTAATCCGTTGACATATAACTGTTTGGTTACTTCTGTATTATGTTTTGTTTACTGTTAGCTTGTGATTTGGATACCATTTTTATTCTCTCGATTTGGTATTTTGGTTACTTTTTTATGTTGTTATGGTTACCATGTATTTGCTTAGTATACATGGTTGTCTAAACTGATTTTGGTGTACATGTTGTTTATGTAATGGTTACCATTAAAATATATTTTGGTTACAATCATATAAATATTTGGTTACTTCTTTAGTATGTTTTTGGTTACTATTAGTTTCTGATTTGGATTCTATTTTTGTTTCCTTGAGTTAGGATTTTGGTTACTGTTTTTTGTTGTTCTGGTTACCATGTATTTGCTTAGTATATATGGGTTGACTAAACTATTTTTGGTCTATATGTTGTTTATGTATTGGTTACCATTAATATATGTTTTGGTTACTAACATATAACTGTTTGGTTACTTCATTAGTATATTTTTTGTTACTGTTGGCTTATGATCTGGATACCATTTTTTTTCCTCAATTGGGATTTTGGTTACTTTTATATGGTGTTTTGGTTCCAATGTATTTGCTTAGTATACATTGATTGACTAAACTGGATTTGGTATACATGTTGTTTATGTGTTGGTTACCATTAAAACATGGTTTGGTTACTATCATATAACTGTTTGGTTACTTCTTTAGTATATTTTTTGGTATACATATTTTTGTTTTGGTGACCTTTAAATTATGTTCTGGTTAATATTATATATAACAGTTTGTTTACTACATAAAATGGTATGTACTACATGTTGTTTATATTTTGGTTACTAGATTATATAATATAACTTTTTGGTTACTGCTTTATTATGGTATTGTTAATGTTATATTATGATATGATAACTATTATTGTGCAGTCAATGTGAGATGTTGGTTATTTGTTAGTCTGTTTTGGCTACTGTGTAATTGTTATATTATATTTTGGTTAGTATGCTCTTATTTGTTGGTCACTACGTAACTGTTTATGTTATAAATATTGTTTATATCTGGTTACGTCTAATGACTGTGTAAATCTGATTTTATTTATTTGCAGTTATGGGATCTTTACTATGAGGAATGCAACAGAAAATTCATTAGAAAAGTTATATATTGGTGTGACATGGAAGTCCCCAACATTATTACCAAGAAATTGAACCCAAGTTAGTTGGAGAAGTTTAAGGCATCATTAGTTTGTGGATGTATTATTTTTGTAAATAATAAACCCAAGTCATAATAAACCATGTATTTGTTTAGTATACATTGATGTATTATTTTTGTAAATTCCTTCAAATATATTCTACAAGGGTTATGCTTTTCTAGAAAATTCATTGGAAAAGTTTTGGTTAAATGTACATGTGAGAGTATACATGGGTTGCCTAAACTTGGTTGGATATATAGGTTATTTCTGTTTTGGTTATCATTAAAACATGTTCTGGTTACTTTTATATAACTATTTGGTTACTTCTTTATTATGTTTTGGTTACTGTTACCTTATGGTTTGGCTACTATTAAGGTAACCAAATAATTATAAGCTTGTATCAAGACTATTATAAAGTGTTAAATGTATATGTTTTATTTATACCATATCATCATGATAGAATAACACTACTAGAAAATCAATCTATAGCGACGAGATTTAGCGACGGTGTCGACTTTAACCGTCGCTATAGACATATATATAATGATTTGCCTAAGTCCGATCGCTTGTGATAGCCTCCTCGATGGTAGTCTATTACGAGGGTCACAACAGGTTGGCCGCTTCAGATAGGAATTTTTTTTTGGATTTTAACGAGGGTCATAACTCATAAGAGAGGCGTAGATAATAACAAAGGTTAAAGGGTTCATCTCGGTCGACCGATCTCTCCGCTCGGATTCATCTCGATCACCGATCTCTCCATCCGGCTTCATCTCGACCACTCGATCTCATAAGGGGAGGCGAGGGTAATAACGAGGGTTCATCTCAGGTCACTCGATCAACATCTTCAAAGATTCGGATCGTCCATCTCACCACTCTGCATCTCGTGTTCGCTTGGACTTCATTTCACTCCATCTCTCCATCCCATTGAAGCATCATTTTTATTGGGTTTTGTTTGAAAGGTATAATTTCATTATTTAGGTTTTCAATTTTATTTTCCCTTAGTTGTTATGATTTCTCTATTTCTCTCCTCCGCCTAACAAGCCCTAAATTTACTAATTTTGGGACACCCTTCGTGGGGTGTTTTGTGAGCCATCAGGTTCGTTCGGGTTCAATGTCATATTCATATGACATTGGTAGCAACTTCCAATTAAATTTGATGGGAAGCAATCGATCTCAGAAATGTTCGTATAAGAACTATTGTATAAAATTTAAATGACACAAGTCTTCAAGTGTAACAACATTTTGATAAACATGAAAGGAAATTTAACTTCAAACTTTGTAATTTTACAAACGGATCTTCTCTTTTCTTTTTTAGAACAGTAGGAGTAGCCAACAGACCCAAATTTCTAGTTTAGATAAATTGGAATCATAGTACAGAGTTTCTGCATATAGTCTATGTTACAGAAGTATAACCAGAGCTAACTTAACTGTAAAAATTGTAGTTCTACCAAACCGTTTTTACTATTTCTATTTTGAAAAGTGACCCTTCTACTATTCTATTGTGTAAACAAATGCATATTACTTATATGACTTTTCACTACTAGCAAAGAGATGAAATATTCTGTGATCACAACGAAGAAAGCGACAAATTAAAATTAACAGACATAGTTTTGCCTTCTATTAAATTGAGCCTCAAATCATTCTCACATCTTATGCACTAAAAAGTCAAATGAGTAAAAACATATTTAGTGTCACGTAACTTTATTGATTGTGCATGGAAGCCAAATATATCAATTTATTATTTAGGTTAATTGCTATGTTCAATGCTATTTGTATATCATCTGTTCCCCAATCCCTAATTTGATTAGTTTGATTTTATTGTTGTTTGGAAAAGAAAAAAAATCAGTTTTTCATATGGATTTATTTTAAAAAATACTTCAAAGCAACAATTGGTTTCTAATATTCTTTACTGGGGATTGTTCAAAGCAAGAATTATATAAGAAGCTATGGTCGAAGCAACAGGCCCATATTGTATTGTACCAAGACAGATTGTCCCCATTAAATTACTTGGTTTGAAGGTGTTTTTCTTGTTCCTCTTGATTACAAAATATCTTTTATTAGTGCCTTTTCCATTTTCAGTCTTAAATTATGCATACAAGAGAAGGGAAAACATAATATATAAGCAGAAGGGTCCTACCCTTTCTTGGGATAATTTACCATTCCTCATATTGATTTCTTTTAAAGGAATAAACTTTTTGTTTTCCTCATGTTGATCTGTTGTTGGTAGAAGCATAGTAATTTAAAAGCTATAAAAGCCATTTCCTCATGTTTATCATGATGTAAGTGTTAGATGTAATGGAAGTGTTTCATATTTTTTTGTTAACCTTTTCTTGTTGTGCACACAGGTATGGCCTATAAACATCGACTTGAAATTTATAGAACCAGTTGGAAGAGAACTTAAGCAGATTGGGAAGGTAAACTTGCACCTTTTTCTCATCGTCTATCTTATTCCATATACAAATGCGTAATGTTTCATGGCGGAATGTAAGCTATTTGATAGGTGTGTTTGTATTCATTATACAATATCATGATTAAGTTGCCTTACTGCTTCATAGATAATGTCCAAATTCTTATTTAGGGTCTATAGTTCTGAGATGAAATGGATAATTTACATATGTTTACATAATCTAGAATACCGCATGAGACTATGTAGGTCTGCCTTGTGTGAAAATGCTATGAAGGTAAACACTCTGAACGTCCATAGTCATATGGTCATATGTAGACCTAACAAAAAATAGATTTGGTTATAACCACATACACATTTTTATTTATATGTCTATGATTAAAGCTAGTATGTTTGAAACAAAAAGAAGAAACAAAAAGCATAATTATATATTAGTTATATACATGTGTCATATGTACATGTGTCATATTCTTCTTATGTAATTTAATGGGGACAATCCTCTTGTTTCAAAACTTGACTGCCTTTTCTTATATAATTCTTTATTAATGCAGTGGTCGTTCTAATATAAAGGTGAAGTGCAGTGCACCAATGTAAAGGTGAAGTGTAGTGGTCGTTCTAATTGTCTTAAACCTGAAGTGCATGTTCTAATTGTTTTGTTATTTCCTGAAGGTAAAGTGCAGTGGTCATTTCTAATGTCTTGGATTTATTTCTTTTCTCAAAAAATTTGTTTTGTTATTTCCTTTAACTGGGTTCGTTTGTCTGTTCAGTAGGCAAATTGAAAACCAAATTCCATGTTTGTTGAATTTGTTTGATGTTGCCGCTGCTAGTTGGTTAGCTAGATGATGTTGATGTTATTTTGGCGGTAAATTAATTGACATCGCTATCTTTGTTGGGTTTGTCTTGTCTCATTGTTTCCTTTACACCGCTTTTTCATGTATGTCAAAAAAACCACCTACAAGAGAAGAAAACCATATTTGTGGATGTTATTTTGTCTCGCTTTTCATGCTTTCTCCTAATTATATATTATTGGTCATTCTTCATTTTTTTGGTTGGCATTGGTCCGGGAGGTGGGCTGTTTACATCTCTTGGTTTACGGGTTTGTTCCTGCCTTGAGATAGAGGCACGTGGATGGTTATCTTTTCATTGTGGACAATTGGAACAATAATTGAGGCTGCACTTGGATGGGTATGTTCATGATTCCCTCAATACATCTAATTATTTTCCAAGTAACCTTTGTTGTTGCAATTTTGCTTTAAATCATTTTTGGAAATCAATGAGTTGATATGCAAATCGGAATCTGGAATGATATTTCTTATTCAAGAGGACCATAATAGAGAATGAGGTGTAGCCTAGTTGGCAGGAAAACATCCTGACCATGCTGTGAGGCGTGGTTATGAATTTCACTAGCTGCATAATGCAATTTGGGCCTTATTAGTGTTGCAAGTCTGTACCTTTCCTCTCTCCTAAAATAATGTTCTAAGTTATTGCCAAAATCACCGTGAAAAAAAAAAATTAGGGAATTAACTCATTATTTTTTTTCAATGTAACCAAAATTGAAACATCCAATAATTTTTTTGGATATGTAAGTATCCATTATTTTTGTTTAAAGAAATTTCTAGTACTTATATCTCTCCCTTTTCCTATGTTAGTGGTTAACTATTTTATTATTTGAAGATAAAGGAAAAGAGTGGACTTTAGATTTTTTTGTTGTTCTACAGATCATCATGCCAAGATTTGGTTGGAGGTGGTTGCTTGCACTATCCTCTGCAATACCTTTTTTTGCCACACTTCTCTTTTATGGACTTACACTAGAGTCTCCAAGGTATTTATGTATGAATGGTCAAACATCTGATGTGCACTACATTCTGGAAAAGGTAGCAGCAGTAAAACAGGCTTCTCAAACCTACTGATTCTATTCTCATCAAAATTACGACGAACCTCTCTTCTCTTGTAGGTGGTTTTCTTTGGCAATGCATTTTTAGGTTATGGATTAATATTGCTAACCTCAGTGAATTGAATTGAATTTTTCATGTTTGTGGATGTTATTTTGTCTTTTAATTTTTGGTTTAAAGCTATACATAAATGATTTTATTTTAACAACTTGATGTATAGGAATTTTGCTTGGTGCTGTTCATGGTATTGTAGAGACGTCCTTGTTTAAAAGGTATACTGAGAATGGAATGAGTGAAGATTCGGCTTATAAGAATACTGTGGATAAATTTTGTTGGATAAATTTTGTTGTCAATCAGGAGTGTTTGTTTCAGTGTAACTCTTTCATATAGCTTTGAGACTCAGTTCTTTTTTTAACTATTCTGATAGGAAATTGCGTTAATGATTGTATTGTGAAAGATTGTAATGATGTAAATTATATCTTCTTATATTGTAATGTGAATGATTTTAAATGATGTATATAATATTTTTGATATTTTATTTTATATTGTATTTGTGTTTGTTGAATAAATGTGCATTATTAATTATTATTATTTTTAAATATAAAAAGGCTATAGTGACGGTCATCGACCGTAGCTATAGTATTCAATAAAACACAGGCCTATAGCGACGGTTGCCGAGCGTCGCTATAGACATCTATAGCTACGGTCATGACCGTAACAATAACTTTCAAATGATCAGTTGGTAAAGAGAAAATACACGATTTTGATATGACCTATAGCTAGGGTTACGTCAATCGTCGCTATAGTTAAAAGACCGTCGCTAAAAGCTTTAAGCGGCTTATATATGCGACATTTCGTGCCTACCATCGCATATAGGTCGATTTTCTAGTAGTGTAAAAAACTACAATTAAGAGTTCTCATTTATATATATGATGGTCACTTATAGATCTCATATTAAAATAAAAATAGGTTAAGAGGTGCAGTTGGTAACCAAACTTGCATATAAGGGTAACCATTTTAGTTTTTGTTAATAACCAAATAATTAAAAACTCATATCAGAACAATTATCAAGTGCTTAATTAATGTACATGTGAGGGTTCCCATTTATCTAGCTGATGGATACTTTTAAATTACATAGTTATAAAAGTTATTTGGAAATGGTCCATGCCAGTTGGTAACTAAATATGAATATAGAGGTAACCATTTTATTTTAGATGGGTAACCAAATTTACATAAAAATGTTTCAGAACAGTTACCAATTGTTCAATGTATGTATTTACTTTATATTGATAACTCATAATGGAATCAAAAATTAAAATATTAATCAACATCAATTTTGGTTACTGTACACCATCAAAAATGTTACCAACCATGTGGTAACATGGCCGTCAATATTCTTGTAAACAATTAAATTTGTTGTATTGGTTATTGTCAGTCTCCATTGTCTAACAACTGAATAAACATTGTAAAGTAACCAAATCAATATTAGACAGTATCCAAATTACATAATCTTAGTAACCAGAAAATAAACCAAATTTTTACATGCAAATTTGACGACCTAAATGATGGAATTTGACCAAAAAACCATGCAGTTCACCAGCAAAGCTGATGATTTTTGATCGTTAACCCGTTTTCAATGAAATTAGGCTCCGAAAACGCCAAAATCTGACACTCCAAACTTGACAGAAATTGCCAAATTATCACTGCAACCAAATAAATATTATACTGTAACTAATTAAATAGTATACAACAACCAATATATATAATCAGATTAACAGTTGTATGAAGATAACCAATGTAGTCAATAAGTAACCACCATATAAAAGAAACAATTATAAAACTCAATAACATTATAGAGTAACCAAATAAACACCTTACAGTATCTAAATATATATTATACAAGAACACCAAGATATATGTAATTAGTAGCCAAGATTATAAAAAATATTTTTACATTCATTTTACAACCAAAACAATCAAGAAATGACTTTTATTACAAATTAAAGACTAATAAATTGTATGAAGGTAACCAATGTAGTTAATCAAGAACCATCAATATAAAAAAATCAAGATATAAACACGGTAATATTATGTAGTAACCATGGTAATATTACACAGTAAACAAGTCAGCATTATATACTAACCAAATCCAGATTAGATAGTAACCAACATATATTTACTTAGTATCCATAACATAAAACATATTTGACATCCATTTTACAGCAAAAACAAACAATATAATCAATATGTACTTAAAGATCCAACAGTTGCAGGAAGGTAACTAATGCATTTAATAAGTAACCATCAATATAAAAAACATCAGTAAAATATACATTTAAAGTATACAACAACCAAATAAACATTATACAGTAACCAAATAAATAATAAACAATAACCAATTTCTATGTTCTTAGTAAGTAGAATATAAAACATATTTTTACATTCATTTTGCAATCAAAAGCAACAAGATAATTGACTGTGACCAATCAAAGAAATGAAAAAACTTAAGAAAGGTAACCAATATACGAGTATATAGTAACCACGGGGTAACCAAATAAACATTTAAAGTATACAACAACCAAATAAATATTATACAGTAACCAAATCAATAATAAACATTAACCAATTTCTATGTACTTAGTAACCAGAATATAAAACATATTTTTACATGCATTTTGCAATCAAAACAGTCAGTATACTGACTTTGTGACCAATTAAAGAGCGAAAAACTTTAGAAATGTAACCAATATACGAGTATATAGTAACCACGGGGTAACCAAATAAACATTTAAAGTATACAGCAACCAAATAATCATTATACAGTAACCAAATTAATAATAAACAAAGAACTAATTTATATGTACTTAGTAACTGAATATAAAACATATTTTTACATGCATTTTGAAATCAAAAGCGATTCGATTATCGACTTTGTTACCAATTAAAGAGCAAAAAAACTTAAGAAAAGTAACCAACATACGAGTATATAGTACCCACGGGGGTAAGTATATGCATATAAACTTTAAACTCAAAGTTGTTACAGAGGTTGGTTACTTATCTTGAAGTTGATGTTGATCTTGAAGTTGCTGTTAATCTTCTTCGATATTATCCGATCTCAGAGTTGCATCGCCGTTGGAGAAGTCATCTTCTCCGATCTGTCGTTGCTCTGGTTTTCTTCGCGTGAATTGTTGATCGGTTGGTTGAAAATATGAAACTCCGTGAATCGACGCGGCGTGTGAGAGTTAATACTCTGAATCGACTGCTGAAGTTATTTTTTGTAATTATTTTGTGGATGTTTTATTTTTGTAAATATTTTATAATTATTGTATATTAGTGTTAAGGACCCTAATAAAAAATTATCCATAAGACCTACCATAAGACTTGGGTGCAGGAGGTATTAAAATCCTTAAATTATCCCTTTAAAACTTGCAAAAAAAAAAATTGGCTGAGGATTAAAACAAAAAGGAAATGGACCGAGGATAAAAAAGGTTCAGTGTAACTGGGCCCAAAACTGGAACTCGTGGTCGCCTATCCAGCTGGGCCATCTTGGGTCAAACAGGTGGATCTTGGTTTCATTTGCTACTAGGCGAACCGGAAGGGGGATCTGAACCATCGTATAAGATTTATTGTTGCTTAAATCCAAACATTTTCGTTTCTTCATTGATTTCGAGCTCTGAATTCCTCGATCTCTAATTTGACCTGATCAGAGATGGCTGAGGTAGCATATGCCCTCTTTTTCTTACATATCGTAATTGTTCGTTCTAAATTTGTATCGACGGTAAATATTTTAACATTATTCCCAACCTAAACGTAGGATCCTTGTTGGTTATGGTTAAAGAATTTGTGCAGTAGTTTAATTATGCTTTTCTACGACTTTTTCAAAATTGTTTAGTTTTCAGGTAAAGGTTATGTAGTTAAATGCTTATCAGAATGATATCTAGGATGAAATATTGAAATTAGGTTAATTTGTCTGATTGCCATTGAAAAAATGGTTGCTTTCAGTACTTTGTATGCGCGATTTTTAAGTGTAAGATAATTCTGAAATTTTTAATGATTGATATTGTGTAGCAATTTTATTTTTAAAGAATTTTTATGGGAACATGAGGAAAAGTAAACATAAAACCAGAAACAAATAAGAAGAGTTGGGTCATGGCACAATGGAAAGAAGTTGTCATGATACCTAATTGATGGCTCAGAGGTGGTTGAAGGGGGTAGGATTGTTACATTTGCTTTGTGCTAATGATGATACTTTATTTTATTTTGTTACTAAGAAATCTGGGATGACAATTTAACTGATGTCTTTGAGGTGCAAAGCAGTTGAGGCCCCTTTGATTTGCTCAAAAATATATTTTTAATTTTTATATTTTTCAGATATACCGCCTTTCTGGCCTTTTACTGTCATTCTTTGTCTTATTTTATTTCCTTTCCCTTTTCCGTCTGTTCCTTTAGATTGAACTGAAAACTGCGCCAGCTGATTATCGTTTCCCAACAACAAATCAAAGCAGACATTGCTTCACGCGCTACATCGAGTTTCACAGGTACAATTTTTCATCATGAATGCATTTTTGGGGGCATTTTCTTTAGTTATATATTGCAGCCTATAGTGGAAATGATCAACTTTCATTTTTTTCTTAGTTACTTAATATTAGCTTGCAAATGTGTATCAAGCAAGCTGGTCTGCTTGGGGTTGCCTTGAACAGGCTTTGAGAGTGGTCTACTTAATCTTATACTTCTATCATGCTCTAGCATCTGTTAGTTTCCTGTAGACTTTGTCAAGTTAGGCTTTGCTCGCTTGGTTCAGTTTTGATTGCTATTTTAATTTTTAGACATATATTCATCTAGATGAAATGCTATATTCTCAAACCAATATGAATATTGATGTTGTATAAAATACATTGAATATTGGAAGAAACTTCTGCTGCTAATGAAAATGTATTCAAGAACCATCTGGCATATATTTGGATATATTGGAGCCACAATATATCATTTGATTTGTTTTGTCCTCGATTTGGAACGCAAGTATACACCTGAACTGTTATGGGAGTTGCAGAGTGAGTAGAATAAGTGATGGATATAACACTAATTTCTAACGAAAATCCTTCTTTCATGAGCAAAATCAACTTGAGTTTATCATGTTCAGGCTTGTTTTGTATCTGAGGCTAGCCCAAGCTTGGTGTCGATCTTAATTAATTTGTTTCTAAGAAGATCAAGTTTGCAAGTGAGCCAAGCTGTTTATGATAAACTATTTTCGTCTACAACATTACTTAATATGATGCTTCAAAGGCTTTCAAGTAACCTAATTGGTTGATAAGTAATGTCTCTCTTTTCCCTCATTCTTCCTTTAACAATTGCAGGTGCATAGCAGCAAAGGGGGACGAGTCTGCTGAATGTGAGAAATTTGCCAAATACTACCGTTCCCTCTGCCCGGGTGAATGGGTGAGTCATTTGCTTGTTGATTTAGTTATTGTTTCTTGTTTTTGTTTTTTTGAGCTAGTAGTCTTTATGGTGCTTTTGCTTGTGAGATTTATGGCTGTCCTAATTGAGCAAAGCTAAAATTTGGTTGTTCCTTTATCTACACCTTATATTCACCGCATCAATACCAAAGAAATCATTTTCTTACATCTACTCTCTTAGTAGTTCTGTCCCTATATATCACAAGCTTAACATTTGATGAAGTTTGTGATGTGCTATGAGGGGATAGATGGGGATTGAGGTTGAAATGATGAATCCTCTTGTCAAAATAAGAACCGGAAAATTTTGTAAATTTAAAGTAAATCTGATAAATTGGGTCAGTATTCGGCTGCTTTAAAACGTTCATCCCCTGCATCTCTCAACAATTTTTTTTGTCAGAGTATTCTTTTATTGTAATTACATGTTTTTATTACCTTCTTCCATTTCCATCATACTTCCCAAATATCTTATCAGTTGGCGATAAAGCTATACCCCAAGTTGATTGTAATCCTTGTTAAGAGCTTTGTTGTGACAGAAGTGTGAGGCGATGTATTTAATGGCTATTGGCTACTAGTATCCAGCTACTCTGAACTTGTTTAAAAAATTAATTCCAGGTAATCTGATATTTGGCATGCTAGTAGCTTCATGCCATAGGTCCACATGTTATATATATATATATATATATATATATATATATATATATATATATATATATAGCTGTGTATGTTTTATTTATTTTTTTTAAAAAAAAACAGTCTCTCCTCCCAAATTAGAAATAAAAAAAAATATGCCAAAACGACGTAGTTTTGACAGAATGTGCACAAATAAAACATACACAGACCATTATTCTCATATATATATATATATAGAGGACGGATCTAAAACACTCCTCTTAGACAACACTCTCTCTTAAATAACACTTTATTAAAACTACGTCATTTTGGAGATTCTTTTAAAAAATAAGTAAGGCCACGAGTGATATTTTTGTAAATAAAAAGAAAGCAAGTGGGACCACTCTATTTTAATATTATTGGATTTTAAAAGAATATCCAAAACGACGTAGTTTTAATAAAGGAGTGCTATTTAAGAGGAGTGGTTTAGATCCGTTCTGAATATATATATATATATATATATATATATATAGTCCGTTTCTGATGCATACCCTTTTATTTTACATACCCTGCTCATCATTTTTAACGACGGACCGGTCGACGGTTTGGTTCGTCGCTATAGAACAGATAAACGGTTTATATGTTATGACGACGGTTAGATGCGTCGCTAAAAGCTAAATCGACGGTTGTCTGATTTACGTGACGGACTGAACCGTCGCCCGGTCCATCACTAAAGGTGATAAGCAGGGTATGTTAAATAAAGGGGTATGTACCCGATCCTCTCCGTATATATATATACACACACACTCACCCACTCACGAAAAAACACACGCATATGTATGTCTTACAGAAGAGGAAGTAGTGGAGAAGGATGAATAATTTTGCATAGATTTGGTTCTATAAAAGTTATTCTTCTATGCTAATCCTTGTATTGCCCTTGGCTTTCCTCAACGATAAGTGGGTTGTCACTTTTTGACAGCATGATTCATCATGGTTTTCTATGTGTATTATTACATTTGATCACTTGACGTATCAAAGTGATCAGATGTATCGACGTAGCAACCTATATCCATCCCTCAAGTTATAGAAGTAAGCAGTGAGCAATGATATTGAATGCCCCCAGAAAAGTTTTGGGGGTTCTACTCCTGAAAAGTTTGGGGTTCTCCTTTTCCTGCATATGTGATGTTAAGCTTATTGAATCTATAATTTGTTTGTTGTGCTGTATGGAGAGGCTATACTAGTTCGTCCTTATTAAATTCCTCCTCCATTTGTCTATTAGATTCTGCTTCAACATTACTTGTGTTTTCTAGTAATCATTAATAACTGTAATTTGGTGAACTGTGTGCGGTATTTTTTTGGCTGCTGGTTGCAGCAGACATTTGTTGAGTGTATGATGTAATGTAACTGGCCATTTCTTCTTGCATAGGTCTGGCCTCATTCATGTCCTTGAAATCTATTGTGTTTATTTATTTATTTTTCTCCCAGATCTTTAATGTAGTAGTCACTCAAAATTTCTAAACTTGTTGAATCCTGTTTACTACGTATGCTGCAGGTTGATAGGTGGAATGAGCAGAGAGAGAATGGTATTTTCCCGGGGCCTCTTCAATAATTTTTTGTCATGATCTCATTGAAAGAGACATTGTCTCTCTCTCTTTTGCTTGGAATTTAGTCTCTTGTTTTTGCTTGAAATCTTTGGAAGTATTGGTTATTATTCATGAAAACTTGAATACCGCATTGGTCTCAAAGTTTTTAAAAGAGGCTTGAAAAAGAGCCATGCCTATTTATTTTTTACATCCGGCCCTTTCAACAAAATCTTTGAATAATGAGGATTTCTCTATACATATTTTGAATATTTAAGAGTTTTAAGATTTGTAGTCTTTGTACTTTTGGTTGGAACTTGGAAGGTAGGTAGGTAGGTAGCCTAGGTGCTTCCCTTCCCTTTCTTAATGAGCACTCTCTCTCGATGAATTTTGAGCTTGGTTTAAAAATATTATATATATATATATATATATATATAATTTTATAGTAATTCCGAATAAAAGCAATTTACCCTTTTAAATTGCGTAATTATGAGATTATTTATTTATTTATATCCAAGAAGGCTCATTCCATCCATATCCATAGCGAGTTAAATACATTTTTCATCACTCTATTATATCTGGGTTTACAAATACATCATTGAACTGTTTTTTTTTTTTACAATCGACTCATTGAACTACAAATTATTTTTAAATCGTTACAAAATCCGTTAAACACGTTGACTTTTAACGGAATATTCATGTCACTTTTAAATTAATATTCACGTCATACAATGTCATGTAATCCTAGTTTTTGTCACGTTGAAAAATAAATGGGTTTAATTATTTTTTGTTGCATTTTTCTTTGCAAATTATCATAATACCCTCAACATTAATAATGAAAAATTATTAGTATTTTTTTTCTTTTACAAATTTGTCTTTTATTGGATTCAAATATATTACATATATTATTAAAAATAAAAAATTAGAGTAAATTTTGAATTTGAGTAATATCTTTAACATTATTCATAAGTATTTTGTAATAAACACAAATTAAAAATTAAAATACATAAAATAAATTCAAACTTCACAAATATAACTAAAATTTTGAAAATTAATTATTATTTTATTTTTGAAAATTAATATAATTATTATTTATATTATGAAATCTTTAAATCTAAACTTAAATATAAAAGAAAAAAAATATTAAAAATAAAAAATATGCTAAAAAGTAAGCTTTAATTTTTTAGTATGTTACAAATTAAAAAAAGTTAAAAAATAAATTGAAACAAATCCTTCATTCATCATCTGCACATTAAAAATCATTTATACATCAAAAGCATTTATCTATCAGATCTAGCACATTAATATGAGTTAATATTTCAACATCTTCCATGATCACGAAGTATGGCTAAATAACACTTAGGAGATTGATCTACTGCCAAGAGTCCTATAAATCCCTCTGATGGTATAGGGAGTAGTTCTGCACCAACCTCCTACAAGGGATGCTCCTACCTCGCACCATTTGTTCACATATGAAACAAAATCTTCATCTTGAACTTCAATATTTTGCTGCAACCAAAAAGTTGAAATAAAACACAGTCGATGTTCTAAGTGAAGCTTTGGAAGGCAAAATGTAACTATTCAGTAAACCCTCAATCGATGTTTTACTGGAATTCCAGAAATGGATTGTTTCAGATTAGGCGTTAATCGAATCGGATCTGACCAAATCCGATTTAAGCAGACTAACAGACCTTCGAATCGGCGATGATGGCGCCGAACTGAGAAAACTCATCTAAATCTAGAGACTGGTGGTGGAGATTGAGCAGCGGAGGAGGTTGTGCCAGAGGTAGGAAAGGAAATAGGTGTGGCGGTGGTGGTGGTGGTGGTGGCACTGGTGGAACAGTGGTTATGGGCGGCTGATGGAGGACTTTGAGGAAGACGAAAGGAAGATGATATATATATATATATATATATATATATAATTTTATATAAATACATTTATAAAAAATGAAATTAAAATATTTAAAAAATAAAAAAAAATACGAATTTATTAATTTTATATAAATACATTTATAAAATTTATTTATTAATTTATTTTATTATTAATTAATTTAATTATTTGTCATGTATATTAATTTGATTTATATTTTCTTAAACTATTTGTTATAGAATTGAGTATATATTATTGTTTTTATCTATATTATAAAACGGGTGAAAAATGTTAATAGTTACTTTTGATGTAAACACAAAAATAAATTTTTTTACTTTCCCATTTACCCTACTTTTCTTAACTTAGGTCATTTTTCCATTTCTCTCTCCCACTATTTTCTTCTTTTTAACACGCATTTGTGTGTCAGGTAAACTAGTATATTGTAATATGAGGAAAGGCTTATTGTTATGTTAACGTGATGTTTTTTTTTTTTTATTATTGTTTAATTCTTTTAATTGTACAATAAATAAAATCACGTCCACAACGACTGTTATTAAATCTTAGGAACTATTTGATTAATATTGAATGGATAAATGGCTGAACAGTCACCTGAATCGATGAGCTATACAGATAATTTAAGCTTAATGGTTTAGTGTTATTTTTTTTGTTAAATAAACTGCTGAATGAAATATATATTTTTTATAATATTAACTATTATATTAAGTAATATTAAATAAATTTATAACAATTTTAATTTTTTTCAGAGGATAAAATAATAAAAAAATAAAATCAGACATGTTAATTATCAAATAATTTTTTTTATTTAATATTTAGTATTCAATTTTAAAATTATTTTATTCAATTTCATTCGGTTTTTTATCAATTTTAATAAGGCGTGGAGAGAAAAATAGCTAACCTTTTCTCCCAGACTTGACCTGACAAGACCCCTGCTAAACCTTGAAATAAATATTATTTATAACTTGGTCCCCACTTTCCTACAGCCTTTTCTATTCAGTCATCCAATATTTACCAATTCCCACCTAAATAACATCCATAAGTATTCATTATTATCTTCAAAAGTAAGTAAGAAAATGAAAAGAAATGGGCATCATCATATTTTCCCAATGAATGAATGATCAATGAAATTATTTATTTTAATGATAGACTTCCGCCACGTGCTGGACAAATGGGCATCATCATATCATATAATAGAAAAAAAAGTACGATAACTTTCCTCCTCCCTCCTTTTTAAAAGATCAATCATGCTAGCATCACATAAAAAAAAATTACATAATACTCACATATACATACATATATATATATATTATGAGTTTCGCCTAACATATAAGGCCTGCAATATACATGTATATGTATGTGAGCATTATATAACTTTTTTATGTAATAATAAATATTATTTTTAAATGATGTCATATTTTTTCATATATTAATATACATACTAAAAATGTTTATGTGATTATTTAATCTACATTAATTAAATCATAAAATACTAAAGTATAGTGTATATTGTTGTGTCAAGACGTATACTATGAAAACTCTAGTTTTAACAACTAAATAATTAAAATATAATAAAAGTTTTTTTTGAGAAGAGAGGTAGAGTGTAAGACCCAACTTATTATAAATAAAATTAAATTTCCTCTATTTATTATTTTAAAATAGTAAGGGTTGATTTGATTAATGTAGTTAGTTATGGGTAAAATGCTAAATATTTCAAATAAGCAAGTGGTTATAAAATATTTATTTTATCTGAGAATATTCGTTTGGTCGTGAAATATTCTTACTGCTTTAGGGAATATTCGCAAATGCGGCGGCCGACCTTGTGGGTCCCATAACTGAAAGCGATTGTATGAAGAAAACGACAAATATAAGTTGTTTATAAATAATCTACAGAAGTAGTTATACCATTAATACCGTTGAAATACTCGATGGTTAAAACACAAGAAAGATTACCAGTATTGCACTAATTATTGATTCTTACGTAAGAAAGGCACTACTCAATAATTGTTACGATAATTCTTATTCAATATTTTATTTTATTGATTCAATAATTGCTACGTTGATATTTTATATTGTTGTTGTTTCAATAATTGTCATTACACAATATTTTTCTTTATCAGATCAATAATTCATATTATTTGAATAATATTATTAGATAACATTATTGGCAATGTCTAGAAAGTTATGTCTAAGGAGAAGGTTTGGTCACCTAATTGCGCACCAGTAAAGAGAAATCCTTATTGGAAAACCCCTTTCCTTCGAGGAACGACTGGTTTGTCAATGTTGTGATTCTCAGTAATATTATTTGTGAATAATTAATTATTAATTTATATGATAAGAAAAATATTCATTTTATGTGGATATAGATGGAGAAAATTGTAAAGTGACAATTGTTAAAAAATTGATATTTTATCTTTTCTGATAAATAATTCATTTTAATATATTATTATATTTTAATAATATAATAATGGTGATATTTTTACAATGAATGTGTGATATATGAATAAATGAGGAGAAAGAGTATTTTTGTTACTAAAAATATTTAAAACATGTTTTTTATATCTGTGGACCCCATTTCTTGATTGAAATTTGATTATAGCCTGTAAAATCGTTCGTTTGTGGATTTCGGTCAATTTCTGTTTGGAATTTGGAAAAACTTAAACTTACAAAGTTGTAGAGAATGGAATTTCCTATGGAAAATACATGAGGTTCGAATTTTTCTGATAAAAGGGCTATTTATTATGAATTATTGAAGTCTCAAGTTCAAATAATTAATTTTTGGAAGTTTTAATTATTTTTAATAAGAAAACGTTTTTCTTATTTATTGTGGGTGAGTGGCTGATGTTGAAGACTTGTGGTGTTTGTAGGTAAATTGTTTTAAAATATTATTAATTTATTAAATTTTCTAACTTTGGTGTTCTAAAGCATTTTTCATAAATAGGGTCTTGGGTTAGAATTGAAAACACACACGTAAACTCAAGTTTTCTCTCTTCTCTCTCTATATTATCGAGCGTATTCTTGTGAGTATTTTGATACTTTGAGTGTTGCTATATCTGGTCTGCAAGTTCCTTCAAATATATCCCAGATTCCAAATTTAAAATACACTCTTTTCAAGGTAAGGGATGTTATTTTTTTTTAAATGATATTATTTCTTCTAATATCATTGTCTTTAATATTGGTAAGATTTTTCTTGTGAAATTCTTGTCTTTTTAGTGTCTGAGTTACCATTCACGATATCGACCTTATTCACGAATCATTTATTATTTACGTAAAAATTAAATTTTTCATTTTTTTGTCCAAAATATCTATTATGGATATTAGCTTTGATTGTATCTATGTTTTGATCATTCTTGAATTTTACTTCACTATGATTATTAATGAAGTATTTTTGAACTTGGATTGCTTAAAAGTCTGAATCCTTAATATTTGCTCTTTTATTTCACCGGATTCGCTTTCTTTTAAAATATTTTTCATCATCCTCGATCTAAATGATGATATTACTCGAATATCTTTGGCTCAGTAGTGCAAAGATGGTTGATTTTCTTATGAATATCTTTGGCCCGTAGTGCGAAGATGTCACAGTGTTGAGATGAACATGACCAATCGATGAATATCTTTGGCCTTCAGTAGTAAAAAGATGAATATTTGATTCAAGATGAATATTGCTTGATGTTACGAGGATAAAATATTGATGATGGATTTTAAATTCATAGATTATAGTAGATTTCATTCTCTACGTAACTCTTCTATGAATTATTATTTCACCATGAATATTGATCTCAAACTTGTTGTATTATTGTATTTTATCAAAAAATTTACATTGAAGACTAACAATAATTTGTTATATATTATCTTAGTCATAATATTCTTTCTTCGGGCTAGTTAGAGCTCACCCTTTTCCTTTTTGTTCCATTTTTTCTTCTCAAGAGGCGAGAATGTAGCGAGTTCTAGTCGGGGTGTGGAATGATGGTTCTAGAAAATGGTTTTAGTAGTCCTCACCATTTTTGTAAAATAATGTATCAATAATTGTAATGAGGACTTATTTGGGTGTGAATATTGTCTAGATGGCAATATTTGTATTTAAACTCACAGTTTTTATGTTGTATTAATAAAGTTGTAGTTGTTTCTATACCATGTTATTGACGACTCAAAATAGGTGATGTATACCTATTTTGGGGGCGTCACAGTTGGTATCAGAGCTTAGGAATATGATCTTTGGCGGAGATCGGGGAATAGAATTAGGAGGGGAGAGACGAGTAAATCCTTCGCTAGTGTGTCCTACCTATGCTTATTTGTTGGTTGGTCAGAATATAGGTATATTATGTGATATGTTGATTTCTTTAATTAACCCTTGTTTTATGACAGTATTTAAGAATGTCGACTGAGAATGTTAATAGTGGAGTAAATGAAATCGTGGAGACTCCTTTACTCACCAACGAGGAGAATGTGCAACAGGCTGGCAATGTTCCTCCTGTAAACAACACCATTGATCAGACGATGAACGACGAAATGTTTAGAAGCTTTTTGCAGTTCATGCAAAATTAGACGAGGGAGACTCATGCACAAAATACAGGTGGAAATGATAACAACGCACGGTTTGTCACAGCCAAGCAGTTTAAAGAGTTGGGACCACCAAAATTCTGGGAAAAGCCGGATCCGATTAAGGCAGAAACGTGGGTCAAACAAATTACCAAGATATTCGATGTCTTGAGATGCACGGAGGAACAGAAGGTTCCATTCTCCACCTTTATGTTCCGTAATGAGGCGATTCTCGGTGGGAATCGTGAAGCGTACCCATCCAACCGCACTTTCAAAGATGTCTTGGGAGACGTTTGAATCGCTCAATGATAAGTACTTTCTTGAAAGTATTCGTCGTATGAAGGAAGTGGAGTTTATTAGATTAAAACAAAACAACATGACGGTGTCCCAGTACGAGGCGAAGTTTGCAGAGTTGTCCAGGTTTTCACCTCATTTGGTGGCGAATGAGGAACGTATGACGCGGATGTTTCTGAGAGGTTTGAAACCCGGCATACGTCAATATCTCATTTCTCATAAATTTTCTCTCTATTCAGATGTTGTCAACAAGGCTTAATTATTAGAGCGAGATAACGAGTATGTTCAACCGAGGGACCACAATCTGGATCATACCGGTGACAATAATCATCAGAACAACGATAACCAGCGAAGAAAGAAAAATACGGACAAAAAATGGTAACCACTCTGGTGGTAATCATGGCCATGAAAATTGAAGAAGCGAGTGGGGAGGTTATAAAAGAGGAGATTCAACAATGATAATGTGAAGGCGAAGACGCCAAAGACCAAAGAAGAATCGGTTCTAAGGAGGAGAACGACCACCTATTATGTTATATGTGAGACCCCAGATTTTATCAATAAAGATTTAAATTTTGTTTAAATAATTTTTAATATTATGGTGTGAATTTGAGATAATATTATAGTTGTAGGTAGTATTTATAAATTTTGCAAATTATGCAAGTGGTTATATTATATTCGATTGGTCAGGGAATATTCTTGGCTAGCGAGGAATATTCGTACAAACTACTCAATCATTGGTGGACCCTAATAATGTAATTATATTGGATTGAGAAAACGATAAAAATATTTTATTGAAATAACGGCGGAAGTTTTACCGCTGATCTTCGTTGAACTACTCGGTAGTAAAAGTACGATGTACGTGTGTGGTTGCGTAAGAAGCACACCGGTATTGATTATTGATGCTTATGTGAGAAGTCACCAGGTTTGATTCCATTATTGTCGATTAATAATATGAATTATTATAGCGATAATGACGTTTTGTTTTATTCAGATTATTAACGTAATAAAACATAAACATCTTTTTATATAAAATGAATACTTTATTAAAGTTATTCTATAAATGAATATATTATATTTTATTATGCATAGTGTTGCATAGTGTTTTGCGTAATGTTTTGCATAGTGTTTGCATAGTAGAAATGTTTTTATATAAATAGAATATATGATATTTTATTTAAAAGATTTTGCTTTAAATATGGATAGTCGATTAAAGTAAATCAATCTGACCGCTTCATGGATTAATTACTACGCATTCTGCTTTTCCTATAAATAGAGCTCATTCCTTCATTATTTTCTTACGAATTCATTGAAACTCTGAGAGAGAACTATAGAGAGAAAGAAGAAAAGTATTCTCGCTACTTCACTTTTCTAATATTCAGCTTCTTCTAAGGTAAGGGATATTATTTGTTGTACCTAAGTGGTGTTATTCTTTCTTATTCATGAAGAGAACTTACATTATTCCATTCCTTATTATTCTGTTGGAATAACTTTTGTAAAGTGGCATACCCTATACATGACCAGAGTATGCGGCGTACCCTATACTTGGTGAAATCCTTATGTTATTCCATTCTTATTTATTCTCATTGGAATAACTCAGTATCTGCTGAATCCCTATACTTGGTGACATTCTTTCATTATTTTATTATTACATTGGAACATCCTGTCACATGTGTTTTACACCGGACTGGTTCCGCTTTTATTATTATTACATTGGAACATCCTGTGCATGTGTTTTACACCGCACTGGTTTCCGCCTTTATCATTCTCATTGGAATATCCTATCCGTGTTTTTACACCGGATCTGGTTCCATCTTTATTATTACATTTGAACATCCATGCTCAATTGTGAATTTCACCGACCTAGTTCCGTTATTATTATTCTCATTTGGAATAACTTTTATCATGCTGAGCACCGCATGCATGGTGATTTCCTTTGTTATTCCATTCTTTATTACACCCAAATGGTTAAAACTTTGACTTCTATACTCCATGAAATTAGTAGAATATCCTTGATATTTGCGTTTCATCCAAAGATCTTTTCATGGAAATATTCTTTTGATCATTCTTGAATTTTACTCTACAAAACGATGATCTTGTTGACAATTTGGACGTTAATAATTCCTAGATAAATTAATTCTTGAACTTGTTTTATTGAATTCTTATATCATTGTCATCATCCTCATGTTTATATTATGTTGAAAGTTATCTTTGGCTTATGCGCGATAGATGAACTTAGTATGATTATGACGAGGTGGTTCATTCGGTATAATCATGGCTTGATATAAATGATGTGACAAAAGTCCTCAAAGTATTGTAGTAATGCGATGATGGATAGTTTTTGGTATGATTATAACCGGGGTGATTCTAGATATATAGTCATGACCATTGATAATTTGATGAAAATCCTTGACCGTGGTACAAGGATGATTAGATATTATGGTTTATTCATTAAACCGAGTCTTAGTGATAAAAATTGATGAAAACCTTTTAAAACCTAAAAGATAGTAGACTTTATTTTCTACTTGACTCTTTTAATGGATTACGATATTCATACTGCAGCTTAAACCGGTTGTCTATTGTATTTTATCGCTTTAACATTGTTGAAGACTATTGATAATTTATTCTCGCATTATCTTAGTTATAATATTTCTTCTTTGGGCTAGTTGAGCTCACCTTTCTTTCTTTACCGTTTCTCTTCGAAAAATGAGAATATAAATGGGACTAGTCGGAAACGGAGTAATGGTCCCGGAGGATAAGATTAGTAGTCCTCACTATTCGTGAAATAGTGTGATAATAATTGTAATGAGGACTCCTTTTGAGTTTGTATAATATCTAGTAGACAATATTTGTATTCAAACTCACGATTTATGTCGTATTGTACACTACGCTTATATTAATAAGTTGTATTTAAATTACATCCATGTAAGTGGCGACCCAAGATGGGTGACGATACCTAATTTTGGGGGCGCCACATTATAAATCTTGGAAAGAGGGACATGTCATTAAAACTACCCACAACAATTCAAGGTATGCTATAATTGTGGAAAAGAAGGACATATCGCTCGAAATTGTACGGTAGCAAAACCAAGTCCAGCGGGGATGGTGACTCAAAAGGCTGTCCCAGAAAAGTCAAAGTCAACGGTTCCTGGAAGAGCGTTTGTCATGACTGGTCCAAATGCGAGGAACCCAAACGAGGTGATCACGGGTAAGATAATCATAAATTCTTGTGAAGTTTATACCTTACTAGATACCGGTGTTACCCATTCATTTATCTCTCCTGCTTGTGCTCAACGTTTAAACTTAAATCCGGAGAAATTAGATTTTGATTTATCTGTGGAGACTCCGTTAGGAGAAACTTTCATCACATCCACTGTTTATAAATCTTGTTTGATCCAAGTTGGCACCATCACATTACCTGTTGACCTTATCTCTTTAAAGATACTTGCTTTTGATGTGATTTTAGGGATTGATTGTTTAACTATCATCATGCCAAAATTGATTGTTTTCGTAAGGTTGTTAGTTTTCATATTCCTAACCAACCTGTTGTGCGAATTTAAGCAACTAAACCACTAAAATCAATCACTATTATATCAAGCCATAAAGCCATTCGTTTATTAAAAAAATGGATGTCAAGCTTTCTTAGCCCATGTTATGGATTTGAATAAAGACACGTCAGATTTGAATAATATTCCCGTTGTTAGTAAATTTCCTAACGTATTTTCTGAAGAACTTCCTGGTCTACCCCCAGAACGTGAAGTTGAATTCTTTATTGATCTTGAACCTGGTACAAATCCCATTTCTAAAACCCCATATCGAATGGCTCTATTGAACTTCGAGGAGTTAAAGGTCCAACTACGAGTTGTTGGACATCGATTTCATTCGTCTGGTACATCTCCTTGGGGTGCTTCGCTTTTATTTGTAAAGAAGAAAAAGCGGGAGTATGCGACTTTGTATTGACTCATCGAGAATTAAACCATGTCACTATCAAGAATAGGTATCCGTTACCTCGTATTGATGACTGTTTGACCCGATTCACGAAGGAGCACAATTCTTTTCAAAATTGATCTTCGTTCTAGATATCATCAAATTGAATATTAGAATCGAGGATATTCCAAAGATCGCCTTGAAACTCCCAGACGCGAGCATTATGAATTCTTAGTCATGTCTTTTGGATTGACTAATGCTCCTGCGACTTTCATGGATATGATGAACCGGATATTCAAGGAATATTTGGATCAGTTCGTTGTTGTCTTTATTGATGACATCCTCATATATTCCAAAAGCCGTGAAGATCATGAACACCATTTAAAGCTGGTACTCCAAAGGCTTTGTAAAAATAAGCTATATGCCAAGTTGAAGAAATGTGAGTTCCCGCTTGAGGAAGTAGCATTCCTTGGGCACGTGGTGTCAAAACATGGAGTATCTGTCGACGTGAAGGCCAAGATCAAGTTACAAAGTTGGGAGCAAATCAAGTTTGGCCAAGCACGTAGCTTTCTAAGCTTAGCCGGTTATTATCGGAGATTCGTGGAAGGATTTTCTCGAATCGCTACTCCTTTAACTCAGCTAACTCGTAAGGATACAAAATTACGTATGGGCGAGGAATGCGAGAAGAGTTTCCAAGAGCTTAAGAGGAGACTTATTTGGCACTGCTCGACAATACCATCCGGTTCGGATGGATTTGTTATCTGGCAATGATTGCTTCGCAAAGGGTTAGGATGTGTTCTCATGCAACATGGGAAAGTCATAGCCTATGCCTCGCGACAACTTAAAGAATATGAGAGGAATTATCCTACTCATGATCTAGAGTTAGCGGCCCGATCGTTCGCTTAAAGATCCGGAGGCACTATCTATATGGGGAGAAAGTAGAGATATATTCGCACCATAAAAGCCTCAAATATTTCTTCACCCAAAAGGAACTCAACATGCAACAACGATGTTGGCTCGAAATGATAAAAGATTATGACCACACCATTCAATACCATCCTAGAAAAGCAAAGCGTGGTAGGCGACGCGTTGAGTAGAAGATCATATCACGAGAGGCGAAGTGCGATGATGACATGATATGCATAGAACCAACTTTAATCGATAAAGTTAAAGTTGCTCAAAGCACCGACCGAGAGAGTCGATGCGTATGAAGAAGAAAGTAAAGAAAGGTGTTATCCTGCAGGCAAGAATCGATGAAGAAGGAATACTTGAGTCCATTCCAGATCCGAATCTCTATCTCTGATTGACTAAGATTCCTTAACTTTGTGTTCCTAACGATCCTAATTTGAAGAACAAGATCATGATGGAGGCACGTAATACACCGTTTGCAATCCATCCTGGAAGTACCAAAATGTATCGTGATCTTCGACATACATTTTGGTGGAACAATATGAAGAGAGAGATTGCAAAGTTTATCTCGAGGTGTTTAACTTGTCAACGTGTAAAGGCAAAGCATCAAGTGCCTAAGGGTCCATTGCAACCACTTGAGATTTCAAAATGGAAGTGGGAACACATTACTGTGACGCCCCCAAAATAGGTCCAATCCA
The DNA here is from genome assembly GCA_020205615.1 of Panax quinquefolius. NCBI lineage: Eukaryota > Viridiplantae > Streptophyta > Magnoliopsida > Apiales > Araliaceae > Panax > Panax quinquefolius. Next base: position 125,924,330 of record CM035168.1, read on the forward strand.
TCCAACCTATTCCGAGTCGCCAAATACATGGTACAGAAAACAACTACAACTTTAATACTACAATTGTCGTGCAAAATACAACAACACATATACTGTGAGTTTTAATACCAACTGTGACTCATGTCCCAACTATGGACAACACCTCATAGTGATACCATACATAAAGGTACAATCTAAAATTGTTTTAGAAATTAAAATCTTTGGGAAGTGCTCAAGGAAACCTTCATACATAGGAGGCCATGAATCTATGTTATGATAGATATCATATGTCCAGAGAATTATCCTTGGTTGATCCAATAGACCCCAAAGAAAAACGAGAAGATTACTATCATTTTCCTTCCAATGGTGAGTCTTTTCTTATAATTGTTATTCAGTAAATAGTTAATTGATAAAAAGTTAAAGTTAAGGGTGAGATATGAATTTTTTTTCAAAATACGCAAGTGGTTATAAAATACTCATTTCTTTCGGGGAATATTCTGTGAAGCCCCCAAAATAGGTATACATCACCTATCTTGAGTCGCCAAATACATGGTACTAAATTCAAATACAACTTGATTATACAACAGTCGTGTAAAATACGACAAAATACATGCTGTGAGTTTTAATATAAATATTGTCATCTAGACAATATCCACACTCAATTTAGTCCTCATTACATTTATTATCACACTATTTAATAGAATAGTGAGGACTACTAAGACACCATCTCGGACCATCACTCCGTTCCCCGACTAGTCCCGGCTATGTTCTCATTTCCTAAAGAGAACAGTGGAAGAAAGGGTGAGCTTAACTAGCCCAGTAAGAAATATTATGACTAAGATACAGAATAAATTATCATTAGTCCTCAACAGTGTTAAACTGATAAAATACAATAGACATCATGTTTAACTGCAGCGGAACATGCAATCCATTAAAAGAGTCAAGTAGAGAATAAAATCTACTGTCTTTTATGATTTAAAAGGTTTTTCATCACTTTTATCATTTGAAACTCGACAATAAATAATCCACATCATCCCCACTTTTACTGACCAAGGATATTCATTAGGGTCACGACCATAAATTATCCATGCACTACTGCTAAGGATATTTGTGTATTCATCAATGATCATGATCATGCTAACAACTATCCATTAATGCACTTCGACAATGAGGACTTTTACCACATCATTTGTAACATTACTATTACATGATTACAATCAATAATTCGTGGTCATAATCATACCAAGTCCATCTATGTACTCTGAATGCCACGATGACTTTCAAAAATAATATAAACATGAGGATGATGACAATGATATAAGAATTCAATAAAACAAGTTCAAGAATTAATTTATTCAGAACTAATAACGTCCAAATTATCGACATGATACTTCTTTGTAAAGTAAAATTCAAGAATGCTCGTAAGAATATTTCCATGAAAAGATCTTGAATGAAGCGCAAATATCAAGAATATTCCACTAATTTCATGGAGTGTAGAAGTCAAAACTATAACCAATCGAGTATAATAAAGAATGGAATAACAAAAGAAATTACCATGCACTACGGTACTTCACATAGACAAAGTTATTCCATCGGAATAATAAATAACGGAACCCGTGTCGAGCGTATCTTGCAAGCGGATATTCCAACAAAATAATAAATAATGGAATACAACAGAAATCACCATGCATGCGATTGCCTTGGCATAAAGTTATTCCAACAAAATACTAAATGACGGAACGAGTCGGTGAAATTCACACCAACAGGATGTTCCAATGTAATAATAAAGAGGCGAAACCAGTCCAAATAGAAAGCATATGAGGATATTCCAACGAATAATAAAGATTTTAAACCGTGTCCTGCGTAAAAGCCTGAATAAAAGATATTTCAATGAGAATAATAATGGAATATGTAAGAATTTCACCAAGTATAGGGTAGCTCACAGTATCTGAGTTATTCCAACGAGAATAATAAAGATGGAATAATAGAAGTTCTCTTCTTGAATACAAAAGAAATAATACCCACTTTACCGTAAAAAAACTTGATATTGGAGTAGTGAAGTAGCGAATACTTTTCTTTATTCTCTCTATAGTTTCTCTACAGAGTTTCAAAGTGAATTAAGTAAGAAATAATGAAGTAATGAGCTTCTATTTATAGAAGAATGGAATGAATAAGAACCAATCCATGAGCGGTCCGATTGATTTACTTTAATCGACGGTCCATATTTAAAGCAAAATCTTTTAAATAAAATATAATATATTCTATTTATAATCTAATAAAACGAATAACTTTTAAAAAGATTTTACTATGCAAACACTATACAAGCCTTATGCATAATAAAATATAATATATTCTAATTATTGTCTAATAAAAAATGATAACTTTATAAAAGTATTCTGCTTTTATATAAAAATATTTTACTATTAGCCTAATAAAACGAATAACTTTATAAAAGTATTATGTTTTATAAAAAAAATTCGCTTTTTATTACGTTAATAATAATGAATAAAACAAAACGTCATCATCATTATTATTATTCACACTATTAATCGACCGTGTCGTTCCTCGAGAAAGAGGGGATTTCAAATAAGGATTTCTTTCTATTGGCGCGCAATTAGGTGACCAAACCTTTCCTTGGCAGAACTTCTAGACATCGTTAATAATGCAAATAATAATATTAACAACTTCGTCATCTCAATTATTGATTTAATAACATATAAAATATCGAATGATAATTGAATCAAACCGAGTGACTTCTCACATAAGCATTAATAATCAATATCGTAATCTACTTGCAACTACCAACAGACATCGTTCTTTATACTTTACTATCGAGTAGTTCAACAGTATCAACGGTAAAACTTCCACCGTTATTTTCATAAAAATATTTTTGCCGTTTTCTCAATTCGACAATAATTCTGTTGTGGGGTCCACCAATGATTGTGTCGTCGTACGAATATTTCCTGACCAATCGAATATTATATAAAAACTTGAGTACTTTGCAAAATTTATAAATATTACCCACAACTATAACATTATATCAAATTTATTCTATAATATTCAAAAATGATATTTATAGAAAATTCATTTTATTTATAAAAGTTGGGGTCTTACAATCTCCCCTTCTTATGAAATTTCGCCCTCGAAAATAGGGTACGTACCTGGTATGTCGAAGAGGTAAGGATACCTTGATTTCATTTCAAATTCTAACTCCCAGGTCATTTCCTCAACATCGTGGTTCCTCCATAACACTTTGACTTGAGGTATAACCTTGGAGCGTAGAATATGTTCCTTTTTATCCAAGATTTGAACAGGAACCTCTTCATATGTTAAATTTTCCACTATTTCGTCTGTTTCTAACTCAATAATGTGGTTCGGGTCTTTCACATATTTACATAACATGGATATATGAAAAATGTTATGAACACAAGACATATTTGGCGGTAAAACGAGTTTATAGGCTACAGTCCCTACTCGATCGAGGATTAAAAATGGGGCAATGAATCGAGGATTGAGTTTTCCTTTCTTTCCAAATCTCGTAACTCCTTTCCATGGAGCAACACGTAACAACACATGATCTCCAATATCGAATTCCACGTCCTTTCGATGAAGATCAACATAACTCTTTTGTCGGTCTTGTGAGGTTTTTATACGTTGTTGGATCGTTTGAATCTTTTCCGTAGTCATACGTATCAACTCCGGTCCCAACAACGTTGCTTCACCCACCTCATCCCAGAATACTGGAGAACGACACTTTCTTCCATACAACGTTTCGAATGGAGCCATGCCAATACTTGTTTGATAGTTGTTGTAGGAAAACTCCACCAATGGTAAGAACTTGTCCCAACTTCCCTTGAAGTCAAGGACACAGAGTCTTAATAAATCTTCAAGAGTTTGAATAGTCCTCTCTGAATGTCCGTCCGTCTGAAGATGATAAGCCGAACTAAATCGTAAATCTGTGCCCATAGCTTTTTGCAAACTAACCCAAAATTGTGAAGTGAATCTTGGGTCTCGATCAGAAACAATGGATACTAGCATACCATGTAATCTTACAACCTCGTTTATGTATATACGAGCAAGACGTTCAAGTGTATAAGTTTCTCGTATTGGTAAAAAATGAGCAGACTTGGTCAATCTATCAACAATGACCCAAATTGCATCTATGCCTTGAGAAACCTTGGGAAGACCAGTAACGAAATCCATAGTAATGTGCTCCCACTTCCATTCTGGAATTTCAAGTTGTTGCAAAGGGCCTTTTGGTACTTGATGCTCCGCCTTGACTCGTTGACACGTTAGACACCTTGAGATAAACAACGCTATCTCTCTCTTCATATTGCCTCACCAAAATGTATGTCGAAGATTACGATACATTTTGTTACTCCCAGGATAGTTTGCAAACGGTGTGTTGTGCGCCTCCATCATAATTTTATACTTTAAATCAGGGTCGTTAGGAACACAAAGTTTGGAGTTGACTCGAAGTATTCCTTTTTCATCGATTTTTGCTTCCTAAGATAGACCTTCTCAGATTTTCTTCCTCATATGCATCACTCTCCAGTGCAGTAGCTTGAGCAAACTTTAACTTTATCGATTAAAGTCGGTTCTACTCAGATATTCGCCATCATCACACGGGTACCGGAGTCTTTAATTCTATCTCCATCCTTTGCAAGTCATACAAGATGGGCCTTTGCGTTGACAATATCGCACTTGTACCCGTATATGATCTTCTACTCAATGCGTCAGCTACCACGTTTGCTTTTCTAGGATGGAATTGGATGGTATGATCATAATCTTTCAACAGTTCAAGCCAACGTCACTGTCGCATGTTGAGTTCCTTTTGAGTGAAGAAATATTTGAGGCTTTTATGATCCGTAAAGATCTCCACTTTCTCCCCATACAAGTAATGCCTCCAAATTTTAAGTGTGAAGACAACAGCTGCCAACTCTAGATCATGAGTAGGATAATTCCTCTCATATTCTTTGAGTTGTCGAGAGGCATAGGCTATGACTTTTCCATGTTGCAGGAGAACACATCCTAACCCCTTGCCTAAAGCATCATTGTAGATGACAAATCCCTCCGAGCCAGATGGTATTGTCAGAACAGGTGCTGAAATGAGTCTTCTTTTGAGTTCTTGAAAACTCTTCTCACATTCCTGGTTCCAACCGAATTTTGTATCTTTTCGAGTCAGCTGAGTTAAGGGAGTAGCGATTCGAGAAAACCCTTCTACGAATCTCCGATAATAACCAGCTAAGTCGAGAAAGCTACGTACTTCGGTCACTGATTTAGGTTGCTCCCAGCTTTGAATGGCTTCAATCTTTGCCGGGTCAACAGATATTCCATGAATTGATACTACGTGCCCAAGGAATGCTACTTCCTCAAGCCAGAACTCGCATTTCTTCAACTTGGCATAAAGCTTATATTCACGAAGCTTTTGGAGTCAGCCTCAAGTGTTGCTCATGATCTTCACGGCTTTTGGAATAAATAAGGATGTCATCAATAAAGATGACCAGAAAGTGATCCAAATATTCCTTGAATACTCGGTTCATCATATACATGAAGGCAGTAGGAGCATTAGTCAATCCAAAAGACATGACTAGGAATTCATAATGCCCATACCGAGTTCTGAAAGTCGTCTTTGGAATGTCATCGGTTCTAATCTTCAATTGGTGATATCCGGAACGAAGATCAATCTTTAAAAAGAATTTGGCACCTTCAACCGGGTCAAACAGTCATCAATACGTGGAAATGGGTACCTTTTATTTTGATGGTGACATGATTCAACTCCGATAATCAATACAAAAAGTCGCATACTCTCATCTTTCTTCTTCACGAATAGAACAGGAGCACCCCAAGGAGAAGTACTAGGACGAATAAAGCCAATGTCTAACAATTCCTGCAGTTGGGTCTTTAACTCCTAAAGTTCAATAGGAGCCATTCGATATGGGGCTTTGGAAATGGGTTTTGTACCGGGTTCAAGGTTGATACAAAATTCAATTTCACGTTACGGGGTAGGCCAGAAGTTCTTCGTGAATACGTCGGAAATTCATTAACAATAGAAATATCATTCAAAACTGACGTATTTTTGTTTAGATCCGTGACATGAGCTAAGAAAGCTTGACATCAATTTTTCAATAAACGAATAGCTTTATGGCTTGAGATGACATTGATTGATTTTAATGGTTTGGTTGCTTGAATTCGCATAATAGGTTGATTAGGAATATGAAAGCTAACAACCTTACGAAAACAATCAATTTTTGCATGATGAGTAGTTAACCAATAAATCCCTAGAATTACGTTAAATGCAAGTATTTTCAATGAAATAAGGTCGACAGGTAATGTGAGGGTACCGATTTGAACCAAACAAGACTTATAAACAGTGGATGTAATGAAGGTTTCTCCCAACGGAGTTTCAACAGATAAGTCAAAGTCTAATTTCTCCGGAGTCAAATTTAAACGTTGAGCGCAAGTAGGAGAAATTAAAGAAGGGGTAGAACCAGTATCAAATAAGGTATATACTTCACTAGAATTTATGATAAGCTTATCCGTCATGACCTCGTTCGGGTTCCTTGCTTTCTGGGAGGTTACGACAAACGCTCTCCCTTGAACAATCGATTTTGTCTTGTCTGGGACGGCCTTTGCTGCCTCCATCCTAGCTGGACTTGTCTTCGGTGCACGATAAAATCGGGCCAGGTGTCATTCTCTTCAAAAATTGTAACATGCTTTGGAGGGCATCGCACAGTTTGGACTGATGTGTCCCTCTCCTCCACATTTGAAGCATATGATAGGTGGTCGTTCTCCTTCCTTAACGACAGGTGCTGATGCTGACGTCTTTCCATCATTGTTGAATCTTCTTTTCTTGAAATGTCCATTCTTATTATTTTGGCCATGATTACCACCGAAGTGGTTACCATTTCTGGCATGTTGATTCCATCCACGCTTATTGTCACCGCTTCGATGACTGCTATCACTGGTATTATCATTTTGTCGGCTACTCTTTTTGGTTGGGTTGACTCATTATTGCGCTCCAATAACTGAGCCCTATTAACAACATCTGAATACAAACACAATTTATGAGAGATAAGATATTGACGTATCTCTGGTTTCAAACCTCTTAGAAACATTCACGTCATTCTCTCCTTATTATCAACCAAATGGGACGTAAACCGGGACAACTCGACAAACTTGGCTTCGTACTGTGACACGGTCATGTTGTTTTGTTCCATTTTAATGAACTCTACCTCTTTCATGTGACGAATACTTTCGGGAAAGTACTTGTCATTGAACAGTTCTTGGAACTTCTCCCAAGACATCTTAAGTGCGGCAGGTTGAGTACGCTTTACAGATTCCCACCAGTAATCTGCCTCTGCCCGCTGCAGAAAGTGGCAAAGGGAACCTTTTGCTCCTCGGAGCAACCCAAGACATCATGGGAGGCGCACAACACACCATTTAAAGTATAATATCAACTCCAGACTTTGTGTTCCTAACGACCCTGATTTAAAGTATAATATCATGATGGAGCGCACTGACACACCATTTGCAATCCATCTCAGGAGTACCAAAATGTATCATGATATTAAATCCATACATTTTGGTGGAGCAATATGAAGAGAGAGATAACATTTGCTTATCTCAAGGTGTCTAACTTGTCAACGAGTTAAAGCGGAGCATCAAGTACCAAAAGGTCCATTGCAACCACTTGAAATTTCGAGAATGGAAGTGGGAGCACATTACCATGGATTTCATTCTACGGTCTTCCTAAGGTTTCTCAAGGCATAGATGCGATTTGGGTCATTGTTGATAGATTGACCAAGTCCGCTCATTTCTTACCGATCGAGAAACTTATACACTTGAACATCTTGCTTCAGTATGTACATAAACGAGATTATGAAGATCGCATGGTATCTTAATTATCCATAGTTTCGATCGAGACCCAAGATTCACTTCACGATTTTGGGTTAGTTTGTAAAAAGCTATGAGCACAGACTTACGATTTAGCTCAAAGATATCATCCTCGAATCGGACGGACGGTGGAGAGGACTATTCAAACTCTTGAAGATCTATTAAGACTCGTGTCCTTGATTTCAAGGGAAGTTGGGACAAGTTCTTACCATTGGTGGAGTTTTCCTACAACAACAGCTTATCAAGCAAATATTGGCATGGCTCCATTCGAGCGTTGTATGGAAGAAAGTGTCGTTCTCCGTTATCTTTGGGATGAGGTGGGTGAAGCAACATTGTTGGGACCGAGTTGATACGTATGACTACTACGAAAAGATTGAAACGATCCGACAACGTATAAAAACCTCACAAAATCGACAAAAGAGTTATCTTGATCTTCATCGAAAGGACGTGGAATTCGATATAGGAGATCATGTGTTGTTAAGAGTTGCTCCATGGAAAGGAGTTACAAGATTTGGAAAGAGAGGAAAACTTAATCCTCGATTCATCGGTCCATTTTTAATCCTCGATCGAGTAGGAACTGTGGCCTATAGACTCGCTTTACCGCCAAGTATGTCTCGTGTTCATAACGTTTTTCACATATCCATGATACGTAAATATCTGAAAGTCCCGAACCACATTATTGAGTTAGAACCGGACGAAATAGCGGAAGATTTGACGTATGAAGAGGTTCCTATTCAAATCTTGGATAAGAAGGAACATATTCTACGCTCCAAGGTTATACCTCAAGTCAAAGTTTTGTGGAGGAACCACGATGTTGAAGAAATGACTTGGGAGTTAGAATCTGAAATGAAATCAAGGTATCCTTACCTCTTCGACATACCAGGTACATACCCTAATTTCGAGGGCGAAATTTCATAAGAAGGGGAGGTTGTAAGACCCCAACTTTTATAAACAAAGATGAATTTTCTATAAATATTATTTTTGAAGATTATGGAATAAATTTGATATAATGTTATAGTTGTGGGTAATATTTATAAATTTTGCAAAGTAAGCAAGTTGTTATAAAATATTCGTTTGGTGGGAAATATTCTTTTGTGTCGGGGAATATTCGTGACGACGGCTCAATCATTAGTGGACCCCATTAATTGAAGTATTATCGTAGTTAAAAAGCGACAAAATTATCTTTCTATAAAAATAACTACAGAGGTGTTACCGTTAAAAGCTGTTGAACTACCCGGTAGTAAAAGTAAAAAGAATACGCTGTCTGGCGTAGTTGTATAGTAGCACACGATATTGATTATTGATCTTTACGTGAGAAGTCACTCACGGTATGCTTTCGATTATTACTACAATAATTCTTTGCATCATATCTCTTATATTATTGATTCAATTATTGTCACAAATTATCATTTGTATAATATGTTATAGTATTAAATCAATAATTGAGACGACAAGTTATAAATGATTAATAATTGTTGAAAGATTAAATATGTGTTGATTAAAAATAAAATAATTTGTGGTAATATTTATTCAATCCTTGATGTATATAAAGAGTCCATTATGAGGCGTTTGTGGTAAGTTTGATTATTTTATGGGGACCCATATGTCATCATCTAAGAGTCTCTTCAATCAATAAGTAATTACCTTCGCCAATAGTAATTACCTTTGTGAATAGTAATTACCTTCGTCGATAGTAATTACCTTTGTGAATAAATTTACCTTCGTCGATAGTAATTACCTTTACCGGACGTCAAACCACTTGCCGTTTCATATTACAGGCGTCCGAACCACTTGTCGTTTCACATTACAGCGGCCGAACCACTTGTCGTTTCACATTACGGTGCGTCGAACCACTTGTCGTTTCACATTACAAAGGCGAACCCACTTGTCGTTTCACATTACATGCGTCGAACCACTTTTCTTTTCACATCACCAAATCGTCGAAGCCACTTGCCTTTTCACATGGCGGTCTTATGCTAGAAATCTTCTATAAATAGAGGCCTAGTGCTTCATTATTTTCACGAATTCATTCAAGCTTATAGAGAGAAAGTATAGAGAATAAGAGAGAAGAAGAAGAGTATTTTGTTACTACACTCTTTGCATATTCAATCTCCTACCAAAAGTAAGGGGTGTTATTCTTTCTTATTCATGAAGAGAATTGTTGTTATTCCATTGCTTATTATTCATTGGAATAACTTTTGTATCGTGGTTTACCCTATACTTGGTGACATTCTTCTATTATTCTATTGGAACATCCATGCATGTGTTTTACACCGGACTGGTTCCGCTTTTATTATTATTCTATTGGAACATCACATGCATGTGTTTTTTACTTTGGACCTAGTTCCGTCTTTATTATTATTTTGTTGGAACATCCTCATCTGTGTGTTTCTGTGGGACTGGTTCCATTCTTTATTATTCATTGGAATATCCTATCTACATGCGTTTTACAGGACTGGTTCCGTTATTTATTATTATTCTGTTGAATAACTTCATCATGCAAGGCGGTCTATCGCATGCATGGTGATTTCTTTTGTTATTCCATTCTTTATTATACCCAGGTTGGTTAAAACTTTGACTTATACTCCATGAAATTAGTGGAATATCCTTGATATTTGCGCTTCATCCAATATCCTTTCATGGAAATATTCTTCTCAAAGATTCTTGAATTTTACTCTACAAAGCGATGTCGTGTTGTGAGTTTGGATATTATTGGTTCTAGATAAATTAATTCTTGAACTTGTTTTATTGAATTCTTATATCATTGTCATCATCCTCATGTTTATATTATGTTGAAAGTCATCTGTGGCACATAGTGCATAGATGGACTTGGTATGATTATGACACCGAGACTATTCGATTAATCATGACCGTAATGTTACAAATGATGTGGTAAAAATCCTCAGTGGCCGTAGTGCATTGATGGGCAGTTGTTGGCATGATCATGACCATTAATGAATACACAAATATTCTTGGCCCGTAGTGCATGAATAATTGTGGTCGTGATACTAAAGAATATCCTTGGCCGTAGTGCAGGGGTGATTCGATGATGTGGAATATTTATTAAAGCTGAGTCTCAGCTATAACAGTGATGAAAAACCTTTAAATCATAAAAGATAGTAGATTTTATTTTCTACTTGACTCTTTTAATGGATTCTTTGGTTCAACAGTAGTTAAACTTGATGTTCATTATATTTTATCGGTTTAACATTATTTGTAGGCTAATGATAATTTATTACGCATTATCTTAGTCATAATATTTCTTCTTGGGCTAGTTGAGCTCACCCTTTCTTTTACCGCTCTCTTGAGGAAATGAGAATATAGTTTGGGGACGAGTCGGGGAGCGGAGTAATGGTCCAGAGGATAGCATTAGTAGTCCTCACTATTCTGTGAAATAGTGTGATAATAATTGTAATGAGGACTCATTTTGAGTTTGTATGATCTCTAGTAGACAATATTTGTATTCAAACTCACAGTTTATGTCGTATTGTACAAGATAGTTATATTAGTAAGTTGTATTTAAATTCTGTACCATGTATCTGACTACCCAAGATGTGTGATGTATACTTAATTTTGGGGGCGTCACATAAAATTCAAGAATGCTCAGAAGAATATTTCCATAAAAAGATACTGGATGAAGCGCAAATATCAAGAATATTCCACTAATTTCATGGAGTGTAAAAGTCAAAACTTTAACCAACTGAGTATAATAAAGAATGGAATAACAAAAGAAATTACCATGCATGTGGTACTTCGCATAGACAAGTTATTCCATCAGAATAATAAATAACGGAACCAAATCGTGTGTACGACCTGATGAGGATATTCCAATGTAATAATAAAGAATGGAATACTGATAGAAATCACCACGCATGCGGTACTTACAGAGCGGGTTATTCCAATGAGATACTAAATGGCGGAACCCGGTCGGTGAAATTCACACCAACAGGATGTTCCAATGAAATAATAAAGACGGAACCAGTCCAAATAGAAAAGCATGCATGTGATATTCAACAGAATAATAAAGACGAAAAATGGTCCCCTAGTAAAGCAGCATGGGATATTCTAACAGAATAATAAAGAATGGAATACAGAAGAATTTCACCAAGTATAGGGTAGCCTGCGTATACATGTTATTCCAACAAAATAATAAAGATGGAATAATAGAAGTTCTCTTCATGAATACAAAAGAAATAATACCTCTTACCATAAAAGAAACTTGATATCGGAGTAGTGAAATAGCGAATATCTTTTTTCTTCTTTCTCTTTATAGTTTCTCTCTAGAGTTTACGTGAATTAAGTAAGAAATAATGAAGGAATGAGCTTCTATTTATAGAAGAATGGAATGAATAAGTAACTAATCCATGAACGGTCCGTATTGATTTACTTTAATCGGACGGTCCATATTTAAAGCAAAATCTTTTAAATAAAATATAATATATTCTATTTATAATCTAATAAAATGAATAACTTTTAAAAAGATTTTACTATGAAAACACTATCTGAAGCATTATGCAAACACTATGCATAATAAAATATAATATATTCTAATTATTATCTAATAAAGCAGATAACTTTATAAAAGTATTACATTTTATATAAAAGATTTTACTATTAGCTAATAAAACGAATAACTTTATAAAAGTATTACATTTTTATATAAAAATTTTACATTTTATTACGTTAATAATAATGAATAAAACAAAACGTCATCATCATTATTATTATTCACACTATTAATAATCGACCGTATGCGTTCTCCTGGAAAGAGGGGCTTTTCGATAAGGATTTCTCCCTATCATGCGCATGATTAGGTGACCAAACCTCTCCTTGGCAAAACTTCTAGACATCATTAATAATGCAAATAATAATATTAACAACTTCGTCATCTCAATTATTGATTTAATAACATATAAAATATCGATGATAATTGAATCAAACCGAGTGACTTCTCACATAAGCATTAATAATCAATACTGGTAATGCTTTCTTATGCAACCCGCGGCGTATTATTCTTGTACTTTTTACTATCGAGTAGTTCAACAATTATCAACGGTAAAACTTCCGCCATTATTTTCATAAAAATATTTTTGTCATTTTCTCAATCCGATGATAATTCTATTGTGGGGTCCACTAATGATTGTCTTGGTCATTACAAATATTCCCGACCAATCGAATATTATATAACAACTTGCGTACTTTTGCAAAATTTATAAATATTACCCACAACTATAATATTATATCAAATTTATTCCATAATATTCAAAATGATATTTATAGAAAATTTATTTTATTCATAAAAATTGGGGTCTTACATATTCGTTTTGGTAGTGGAATATTCTTCTTTGTCGGGGAATATTAAATGCGACAGTAGCAACCATTTAAGGGCCCTATAACGAATAAGCGCTTGGATGAAGAAAATGACAAGTTTGAATTTTTATAAATAACGGCATAATCGTTCTGAATTAACATTTGTTGGAATACCCGGTAGTTAAAATACTGAATACTGGCGTGGTTCACGAAGAGAACACTGAGGTATTACAAACAACATTTTTTGAATTATTGATCCCGACGTGAAGGCACTACTCAATAATTATTACATAATTATCGTCCAAAATTTTATTTTATTGATTCAATAATTCTTTGCGTTGATATTTTATATTATTGTTGTTTCATAATTGTTAGTGCATAATATTTTCCATTATCAGATCAATAATTCATATTATTTGAATAATATTATTAGATAACATTATTGGCAATGCCTAGAAAGTTATGTCAAGGAGAGGTTTGGTCACCTAATTGCGCACCAGTAAGGAGAAATCCTTATCGGAAAGCCCCCTCTTTCCTGGAAATTGCCTGGTTGTCATAATTGTGATTCTGTAATATTATTTGTGAATAATTAATAATTGATTTATATGATAAGAAAATATTTATTTGATGCGGATATAAATGATGGATTTATTTATGTGGATATAATTGAAGGAATTAATGTTGAGGTGTTTTATCAGTATTTTTGTCGGAATGGAGGTATTAAAAATCAAACCAGTGTTCTTGAGATATATTGCGTGAGTTATAATTGTTAATCCGACCGTTGGATCGTTGTGATTTTTGGATATGTTATACATATATAAGTTGAGTATATGTTCACAAATTTTGAACCGTTAAAAATTAACGTATAATTTGTTATGAATTTTAAGAGGTGACTGGTTCAGAAATTGTTGAAGTTTCTGAATTTATCATTTTGGTGGAAAATTCTAGAATGCGTGGGCCCCACCTATGGTTGGTGAAGAAATGTGCTGAAATTTTAATTCAAATATGGTGGGTGGCAATAGTAGCAGTTAAAGCCATCAGGTGACAGGTCAAGTCTTCTTCGGCGTGCTAATATTTTCCTATAAATAGAGGGCTACGTTAGAATTGAAAATCACACCAGAAACATAAGCTTTCTCTTTTTCTCTCTCTATATTATTGAGCGTATTTTGTGAGTATTTTGATACTTTGAGAGTTGCTAATGAGTACAAGTTTTCTTCAATGTCATATCCGATATTCCAGTCAGAAGTACTGCTCTTTTGAGGTAAGGGATTTTAATGGTTATTATGTTTTTCAGTTTCGTAATTTTTTTGACCTTCAAAAATTCTGGAAAAATTTGAAATGATAACTTGATGAGTTTTCTAGATTGTGTCCAAAAATGGAGATTTTTGGATGTATAGATTATGAGTTATGAATTTTATGGAAAAAGACTATTTTAAAAGTAAACCCTTATAACTCTTTGTGGTTAACTCTAAAATTTATGAAATTTTTATTGGGAGTACATGTATATAACAGAAATATACTCTATAAATTTCGGAATTTTTTGGATAAAAGAACAATTTATGATAAATGTCTAAATATTCGGCAGTTTTGGCCATATGAAAAATAGTAAATGAATTTTAAAAATTCTGAGAAAAATATATGTTCAATATGAGACTATATTATGCTAAATCTCAGAAAAGAAAATTTATTTGTACTGATTTGGTATTTTTCATGAAAATGGACTAGTTATGAGTAAATGAAATAAATATGTTATGTGAAGGAAAAAAATTGGAAAATTTTATTTTATGGCTTGAGAATCTTATATGAGGTATATGCAGATTTTTGATGAGGGTTTTGGTTATTGGTGATGAAATCTTATGAGTTTGGCATTTTAGGATGATTAAATACATTAATTAGTAAAGTGTAAACAATTAAAATAAATTGTTTATAAGTTTAAGAAATGTTATTCTTTCAATATCATTATACCAAAATATTGGTATGAATTTTATTATGGAATTTTTACCTTTTTCATGTCGGGGTTACTATTTATGAATTACTATTTATGAGTTACTATTCATGAGTTACTATTTACGGGATACTATTCACAACAAAATTGGTTTCTTTTTCTGACCAAATTATCGTTGATTTATGAATCTTTCTCTTGAAATTAAATCCGTGTTTTGATCATATTGTTTTTATTATCATATATAACATTTTTATAATCCTGGTGAAGAAATTTCTCTTTGACTTGAGTGTAAAGATGGGTAGATTATTGGTATGATCGTGACTATGAGTTCTCTTTGGCCAGTTGTGCAAAGTTGAATCGTTGATTGGTATGATCATGACCATTGAATTTATAATTGAATATTTTTAGCTTAAGTGCAAAGGTGAATTGATCAACATGGTTATAATTATGGTTTATATAAATTCTGAAATGATTATGTATTTCTTTGAGATATGAATATCTTTGGCCTGTAGTGTAAAGATGACCTATTGTTGAATATCTTTGTTCCGTAGTGCAAAGATGACCTGTTGTTGAATATTTTTGGCCCGTAGTGCAAAGATGACCTGTTTTTGAAAATCTTTGGCCCCTAGTGCAAAGATGACTTGTTGATGAATATCTTTGGCACGTAGTGCAAAGATGAATTTATTAGTATGATTATGAACAGGAACTGTGATTTGGTATAACCATGATCTTTGATGTTTCAGGTAAAGACAGGTGATGAAAATTATCTTTATTCTGGATGAGAAGAGTAATTAGAATCACAATTATGATTATGAGTTATTCATATGATTGTGGAAATGAACTGTTGATTGATGTTACATGGATAAAACATTGTTGGTGGACTTTTAATGCGGAGAAGATAATATACTTTATTGTGACGCCCCCAAAATAGGTATACAACACTCATTCTGAGTCGCCAAATACATGGTACAGAAAACAAACTACAACTTCAATAATACAAATATCGTGTAAAATACGACAACACATACTGTGAGTTTAAATACAAATATTGTCTTCTAGACAATATCAACACTCAAATAAATCCTCATTACAATTATTCATACACTATTTTACAGAAATAGTGAGGACTGCTAAAACATCTTTCTAGAACCATCAGTCCATACCCCAACTCGATCTTGCTATGTTCTCACCTCCTGAGAAGAAAAATAGAACAAAAAGTAAAAGGGTGAGCTCAACTAGCCCAGTAAAGAATATTATGACTAAGATAATATACAACAAATTATCGTTAGTCCTCAGCGAAAAAAATCGATAGAATATAATGAGCAACAAGTTTTAGATCAATATTACGCGTGAAACATCAATCCATTAGAAGAGTCAGTAGAGAATGAGTTCTACTATCTTCTAATATTTAAAAGTTCATCATCAATATTTTATCCTGTAACAACTATCAATATACATCTTTAATCAAATATTCATCTTTTTTACTACAGGCCAAAGATATTCATTTATATCACCAATTTAGTCATGTTCATCTCTCAACACTGCTCATCTTTTGCACTACGGGCCAAAGATATTCATCAATTAATCATTCATCTTTGTACTACAGGCCAAAGATATTCAGTAATATCATCATTTAGGACTGAGGATGATGAAAAATATTTTAAAGAAAATGAATCCAGTGAGACAGAAGGACAATTATTAGGGATTCGTATAACAGTTTATCCAAGATCAATAATACTTCATAATAACCAATTGTGAAGCAGAATTCAAAAATAACGATCAAAACATTGATACAATCAATGATAGTAACCATAATAGACATCTTGGACAAAAAGAAGAAAATTTCATTTTTCGGTGAATAGTGTTGTATTCGTGAATAGTGCGGTATACGTGAATAGTAACCCCGACACAAAAATTTCTAAATTTGATTAAAAGTTCAGATCAATACTTCGGCATAATGATATTGAAAGAAATAATATCATATATGAAGAAAATAACATCCCTTACCTCAAAATAACAGTACTTCTAATCGAAATATCGGATAGAAAGCCGAATGAAACTTGTACCGAACAGCAACTCTCAAAGTATCAAAATACTCACAAAAATATGCTCGACAATATATAGAGAAAGAAAACTTATTTCTCGTGTGATTTTCAATTCTAACCTAAGCGTCTATTTATAGGAAAATGCTTAGAAACGCATGTAGGAGACTAAAATAATAAAATAATATTATTTTTTTTTTTCTCTACGCGTACGCTAACCTTTGAAATCGATGGCACCACCTTTGAACCAAATTTGCAGCCCACATATGTTAAAACAAAAGTGGGTACCATCCCTAAATTAATAAAAATTATTTTATTTTTCGAAACTTCAGTAATTCATAGAAAATAATTCGTTTATCAAAAAAATACGAATTTTATGTCCATTCCACAAGAAATCGAATTCTCTACAACTTTGCAGAAGAAAGTTTTTCCAAATTCTCAATAGAAAATATCTGAAATCCACAAACGGATGATTTTTAATACCTCCATTCCAACAAAATACTGATAAAATACCTCAGCATTAATTCTTTCATTTATAACCACATAAATAAATCCATCATTTATATCCACATCAAATAAATATTTTCTTATCATATAAATCAATAATTAATTATTCACAAATAATATTACAGAATCACAATTATGACAACCAGGCCGTTCCCAGGAAAGAGGGAGGTTTTCAATAAGGATTTCTCCTTACTGACGCGCAATTAGGTGACCAAACATTTCCTTGATAGAACTTTCTAGACATTGCCAATAATGCTATCTAATAATATTATTCAAATAATATGAATTATTGATCTGATAATGGAAAATACTGTGAAATGATAATTATTGAAACAACAATAATATAAACTATCAACGCAACAATTATTGAATCAATAAAATAAAATATTGAATAAAGAATTCTCTTTGTAACAATTATTGAGTAGTGCCTTCACGCGTCTTAATCAATAATTCAACAATCTTTGTCTTGATACTGTAATATCATCAGTATTTTAACCACCGTGTAACCCAACAATGTTAATTGGTAATAACTACTGTATTATTTATCAAAACTCATACTTTGTCGTTTTCTTCATCCGACAGCTTATTATACATATGTGCCCCTACAAATGGTCGCTACCATCGCATTTAATATTCACGACAAAAGAATATTCCACGACCAAAAGAATATTCCTCGACAAAAATGAATATTTTATAACCACTTGCTTATTTTGTAAAATTTGCACATTTCACCCATAATCAAAGCATTATATCAAATTAACACCTTATTAATTTAGAATAACGAATAGAGGAAAAATTTAATTTTATTTATAATAAGTTGGGGTCTTACATTTATGGTCTATTTGACTCTTCTAATGGATTGCTCGTTCCACTGCAACTATGGTTGAAAAGTTTTATCATCTACCAAATGTTCTAAATCTCTGATTTATTACTGATGAAGGCTATTGATAATTTAATTATCTTTAGTCATGGTATTCTTTACTGAGCTAGTTGTGCTTCACCATTTTGCTTCACAATTCCTTTTCGTGTAATAAGAGTGTAGGCTATTTGGGTCGAAAGGGATAACGAGGGAATAAAACGGTGGTCTATAGCTATTGAGATTTTTCTTAAATAGTATGGAAATAATTTTATTGAGAACTTTAGATAAGTGTGTCGTATTGTATACATCATTTGATATTTAATTTTGGTGAACCGAATAGGGTGAGGTAAACCCAACTTTAGAAGGGTGTTTTGCCACTATCATACAAGATGTCTAATGACCTACGAGTTATCATAAGACAGAGTTGTGCACATCCAATTGCTGAGTATATCTACGAGTACTACCTATATGATCTTGGAGTTTGGCTGAAATATAATTTTCAATTACAGACTGTGGAGATAGTTATATGTCAAGAGAAGACTCACCATTGGAAAGAACTTGATAGAAATCTTCTCATTTTTCTTTGGGGTCTATTGGGTCAACCAAGAATAATTCTCTAGACATATGATATGTGACGCCCCCAAAAATAGGTATACATCACCCATCTTGGGTCGCTAGATACATGGTACTGAATACAAATACAAACTAATTATACAACAGTCGTGTAAAATACGACAAAACATATGTTGTGAGTTTTAATACAAATATAGTCATCTAGACAATATCCACACTCAATGGAGTCCTCATTACATTTATTGTCATACTATTTCACAGAATGGTGAGGACTACGATCTTTATCATCGGACCGTCACTCTCCTCCCAGACTCATCCTGTATATTCTCATTTTCAAGAGAAACAAAGGAAAAAAAGGGTGAGCTCAACTAGCCCGATAAGAAATATTATGACTAAGATAATGCAGAATAAATTATCATTAGTCTTCAACAATGTTAAACTGATAAGAGTCAAGTAGAGAATAAAATCTACTATCTTCTATGATTTAAAAAGTTTTTCATCACTTTTATCGCTGGGACTCAGCTTAATAAATAGTCCACATTATCAATTCATTCCTGCACTACAGGTCAAGGATATTATTTAGTATCACGACCACGAATTATCCATGCACTACGGGCCAAAGATAATCGTGTTTTCATCAACGGTCTTAATCATGCCATAAAATAATTAATCTTTACTCCCTTGACCGAAGAGAATCCATAGCCATAATCATACTAAAAATTGTCCATCAATGCACTACGGGCCAATGAGGACTTTTTCCACATCATTTGTAACATTAAGGTCATAATTATACCGAATAATCCCTGGTCATAATCATACCAAGTCCATCTATGCACTACAGGCTATAGATGACTTTCAACAAAATATAAACATGAGGATGATGACAATGATATAAGAATTCAATAAAACAAGTTCAAGAATTAAATTATCCAGGAACTAATAACGTCCAAATTGTCAACATGATACTTCTTTGTAGAGTAAAATTCAAGAATGCTCGTAAGAATATTTCCATGAAAGATCTTTGGATGAAGCGCAATTATCAAGGATATTCCACTAATTTCATGGAGTATAGAAGTCAAAACTTTAACCAACGAAGTATAATAAAGAATGGAATAACAAAAAAAATCACCCTTTTCCTTTTTGTTCCATTTTTTCTTCTCAGGAGGCGAGAATATAGCGAGTACGAGTCGGGATATGGAATGAAGATTTTAGAAAGAATTGTATAGTAGTCCTCACCATTTTTGTAAAATAATGTATCAATAAATGTGATGAGGATTTATTTGAGTATAGATATTGTCTAGAAGATAATATTTGTATTCAAACTCACGCTTTACTGGTTGTAATAATAAAGTTGTAGTTGTTTACGTACCATGTATTGACAACTCGGAATAGGTGATGTATACCTATTTTGGGGGCGTCGCGGTTGGTATCGAGCTTAGGGATATGATCTCCGGCGGAGATTGGGGAATAGAACTAGGAGGGAGAGCGAGTAAATCCTTCGCTAAAGGTGTGTCTACCTAAGCTTATTTTTTTAGTTGGTCAAGATATAAGGATATTATGTGATATATTGATTTCCTTAATTAACCCTTGTTTTATGACAATGATTTAAGAATGTCGACCGAGAATATTAACAATGGAAATGAGACCAGTGGACGCCTTTGTACTCACCAACGAGGAGAACATGCAGCGGTGGCAATGTTCCTCACATGAACAACACCACCGGCGGATGATGAACAAGGGATGTTTAGAAGCTTTTTTGTAGTTCATGCAAAATCGATTTGGGAGACTCGTGTTCAAAATACGAGGAGAAATGATAGCAATTCACGGGTTGTCACAACCAAGCGATTCAAAGAGTTGGGACCACCGAATTTAAGGAAAGCGGATCCGATCATGGAAGCGAAACATGGGTCAAGCAAATTACCAAGATATTCGATGTCTTGGGATGCACGGAAGAACGAAGGTTCCATTCGCCACCTTTATGTTCCGTGGCGAAGCGACTCTCTTGGTGGGAGTCTCGTGAAGCGTACCATCCAAACTTTTCGACTCTCAAAGATGTCTTGGGAGACATTTCAGAATTATTTAATGACAAATACTTTCTGAAAGTGTTCAATCGTATGAAGGAAGTGGAGTTCATCGATTAGAACAAAACAACACGACGGTGTCTCGATGACGAGGCAAAGTTTGAGAGTTATCCAAGTTTGCACCTCATTTGGTAGAGAATGAGGAACGATGATCTGCGGATGTTTTGAGAGGTTTGAAACCCGGCGTACGACAATATCTCATTTCTCATAAATTTTCTCTATTCGGATGTTGTAAGCGAGGCTCAATTATTAGAGCGAGATAACAAGTACTACAGTCAACCGAGGGACCATAACCGAGGATCGTACGAGAGATAGCGATCAATGAATAATGATAACCAAATGGAGAAAAAACAGACGGACAAAAATAGAAACCACTCTGTGGTAATCATAGCCATGAAAATAGAAGAAGCGAGTGGGAGGAGATTTTAAAAGAGGAGATTTAACAACGACCATATAAGAAGACAATGGCTGCAGTAGAATCGGTTCTAAGGGAGGAGAACGACCACCCATTATATCTACAAATCTTGGAAAAGAGGGGACATATCAGTCAAACCGCCTACACAACAGATTCAAGGTATGCTATAATTGTGGAAAGGAAGGACATATCGCTTCGAGATTATACGATGAATAAACCTAGTTCAATGGGGACGGTGACTCAAAAGATCGTCCCCGAAAAGTCAAAGTCAACGATTCCGGAAGAAGCGTTTGTTGTGATTTGTCATAATGGGAGGAACCCAAACGAGGTGATCACGGGTAATCTATTTATAAATTCTTGCGAAGTTTATACCTTACTTGATCTGGGTCTTACCCATTCATTTATCTCTCCTGCGTGTGCTCAACGTTTAAACTTGACTCGGGAGAAATTAGACTTTGACCTATCTCGTGGAAACTCCGATTTAGGAGAAACTTTCATCACATCCACTGCTTATAAATCTTGTTTGATTCAAGTTGGCACCATCACCTTACACATTGACCTTATCTCTTTAAAGATACTTGCTTTTGATGTGATTTTAGGGATTGATTGGTTAACTACTCATCATGCCAAAATTGATTGTTTTCGTAAGGTTGTTAGTTTTCATATTCTAACCAACCCTGTTATGCGAATTCAATGACTAAACCATTAAAATCAATCAACATCATATCTAATCATAAAGCTATTCGTTTATTGAAAAAGCGGATGTCAAGCTTTCTTAGCCCATGTTATGGATTTGAATAAAGACACGTCCAAATTTGAATAATATTCCATTGTTATTGACTTTCCGGCGTATTTCTGAAGAACTTCCGGTCTACCCCCAGGCGTGAAGTTGAATTCTTTATTGATCTTGAACTGTACAAAGCCCATTTCTAAAACCCCATATCGAATGGCTCCCATTAAACTTCAGAGTTAAAGGTCCAACTACGAGAATTGTTGGACATCGGTTTCATTCGTCCCAAGTACATCTCCTTTGGGTGCTCTGCTTTATTTGTAAAGAAGAAAGAGCGGGAGTATGCGACTTTGTATTGACTATCGAATTGAACCATGTCACCATCAAGAATAGGTATCCTCTACCTCGTATTGATGACTTGTTTGACCCGATTCTAGCGGGCACAATTCTTTTCAAAAATTGATCTTCGTCTTTGGATATCATCAATCAAGATTAGAATCGAGGATATTCCAAAGACGCTTTAGAACTTCGATGCGGGCATTATGAATTCTTAGTCGGTCTTTCGGATGACTAATGCTCCTAACGACTTTCATGGATATGATGAACCGAGTATTCAAGGAATATTTGGATCGGTTTATTGTTGTCTTTATTGATGACATCCTTATATATTCCAAAAGTCGTGAAGATCATGAGCACCATTTGAAAATTTGGTACTCCAAAGGCTTCGTGAAAACAAACTATATGCCAAATTAAAGAAATGCGAGTTCGGCTTGAGGAAGTAGCATTCCTTGGGCACGTGGTGTCGAAACATGGAGTATCTGTTGATCCGTGAAGATTGAAGCAATACAAAGTTGGGAACAACCGAAAGTCGGTGGTCAAGATCGTAGCTTTTGGGCTTAGTTGGTTATTATCGGAGATTCGTGGAAGGGTTTTCTCGAATCGCTACTCCATTAACTCTTCGATAACTCCGGAAGGATACAAAATTCGTTTGGAGCGAAGAATGCGAGAAAAGTTTCCAAGAGCTTAAGAGGAGACTTATTTCTAAGCACTATTCTAACAATACCATCCGGTTCGGATGGATTTGTTATCTCAAATGATGCTTCGGGCAAAGGGTTAGGATGTGTTCTCATGCAACGTGGGAAAGTCATAGCCTTTATTCCTCGCGACAACTTAAAGAGTATGAGAGGAATTATCCTACTCATGATCTAGAGTTGGCATGATCGTTTTTCAAGGCTTAAAGATATGGAGGCACTATCTATATGGGGAGAAAGTGGAGATATATTCGGACCATAAAAAGCCTTAAATATTTCTTCACTTAAAAGGAACTCAACATGCGGCAAATGACGTTGGCTCGAGCTATTGAAAGACTCGACCACACTATTCAATACCATCCTGAAAAAGCGAACGTGGTAGTATGACGCGTTGAGTAGAAGATCATATGCGAGGACGAGTGCGATGATGTCAAGTATACGCAGTAGAGCCAACTTTAATAGAAAAGTTAAGGTTGCTCAAGCCAATCGACCTTGAGGCGATGCATATGAAGAAAAAGTACAAGAAGGAGCTATTCCTAAGCGAGAATTGATGAAGAAGGAATACTTGAGTCCACTCTGAGACTTTGTGTTCTAACGACTCGATTTGAAATACAAGATTATGATGGAGGCACACAATACACCATTTGCAATCCATCCTGGAAGTACTAAAATGTATCGTGATCTTCGACATACATTTTGGTGGAACAATATGAAGAGAGAGATTGCAAAGTTTATCTCAATGTGTTTAACTTGTCAACGCGTAAAGCAGCGAGCATCTAGTACCTAAGGTCCGTTGCAACCACTTGAGATTCCGAAATGGAAGTGGGAACACATTACCATGGATTTCATTACGGGTCTTCCTACTACGGTTTCTCGGGCATCAATGCTATTTGGGTTATTGTTGATAGATTAACCAAGTCTGCTCATTTCTTGCCGACACGGAGACTTATTCACTTGAACGTCTTGCTAGTATGTGCGTGAATGAGATTGTGAGGTTGCATGGCATGCTGTATCCATAGTTTGGATCGTGACCCAAGATTCACTTCAAGATTTTGGGTTAGCTTGCAAAAAGCTAGGGGCGCAGATTTATCTTCGATTCGGCATACCATCCTCAAACCAGACGGACAATCGAAAAGGACTATTCAAACTCTTGAAGATTTATTAAGACTACGTGTCCTGAACTTCAAGGGCGGTTGGGATAAGTATTTACCATTGGTAGAATTCTCCTACAACAACAGTTATCGAGCAAGTATAGGTGTGGCTCCATTTGAAGCATTATATGGACGAAAGTGTCGCTTCCAAAGTATGTTGGGGACGAGGTGGGTGAAGCAACATTGTTAGGACCCGAGTTAAGACGTATGACTACGAAAAAGATCCAAATGATTCGACAACGTATACAAAGCGGCACAAGATCGACAAAAGAGTTATACGGATCTTCATCGAAAGGACGTGGAATTTAGTGTAGGGGATCATGTATTGTCATGAGTTGCTCCATGGAAGGGAGTTACATGATTTGGGAAGAGAGAAAGCTCAATCCACGATTTATTGGTCCATTTCAAATTCTTGACCGAAAGTAGGAAATGTAGCCTATAGACTCGTGTTACCTCGTAGTATGTCTACGTGTTCATAATGTGTTTCACATATCTCATACTTCAGAAATATGTGAAAGACCCAAACCACGTTATTGAGTTAGAACCTAGGACGAGATAGCCAAGACTTAACGTATGAGGAGGTACTGTCAAGATCTTAGATAGGAAGGAGCATGTCCCACGCCAAGAAAGGTCATACCACAAGTTAAAGTTTTGTGGAGGAATCATGCTATAGAGGAAATGACCTGGGAATTGAAAACGGAAATGAAAGCGAGGTATCCTCACCTTTTCGAAACACCAGGTACGTACGTCAATTTCGAGGACGAAATTTCATAAGGAGGGGAGGTTGTAAGACCCCAACTTATTATTAATGAAATTTAATTTTCTCTATTTATTATTTTGAAATAGTAAGGGTTGATTTGATTAATGTGGATAGTTAAGGGTAAAATACACAAATACTTCAAAATAAGCAAGTGGTTATAAAATATTCATTGTTGTTTGGGAATATTCGTTTGGTCGTGGAATATTAAATCTTTGTCGGGAATATTAAATGCACTTACCAAGCCCATGTGTGGGCCCCATAACTGAGCGATTGGATGAAGAAAACGACAAATATAAGTTGCTTAAAAATAACAACGAAGTTATTCACAGATTATCTTTGTTAAAATACTCGGTGGTTTAAAACACAAGAAGCACCTGTATTGCACCAATTATTGATTCTTACGTAAGAAGACACTACTCAATAATGGTTACGATAATTATTGTTCGATATTTTATTGATTTAATAATTAACGCGTTGATATTTTATATTGATGTTGTTTCAATAATTGTCATTACACAATATTTTTCATTATCAAGCAATAATTCATATTATCCGAATAATAATATTAGATAACATTATTGGCAATGTCTAGAAAGTTACATCTAAGGAGAGGTTTGGTCACCTAATTGCATGCGCGCATGAAGGAGAGAATTCTTATTGAAAGCCCCTCTTTCTGAACCGCTTGGTTATCGATATTGTGATTACATAATATTATTTGTGAATAATTAATTATTTATTCATATGATGAGAAAATATTGATTTTATGTGGATATAGATGGAGAAAATTTTTAATGTGACAATTGTTTAAAATTAAAATTTTATCTTTTTTTACGATAAAATAATTCATTTAAATATATTATTATATTTTAATAATATAATAATGGTGATATTTTAACAACGAATGTGGGATATATGAGTATATGAGGAGGAAGAGTATTTTTGTTGCAATAAATGTTTAAAACATGTTAAACATGTCGGTGGACCCCATTTATTGAATTGAAAATTTGATTATAAACAGTAAAATCGCCTTGGATTTGTGGATTTCTTTCAATTTCTATTTGGAATTTGGAAAACTTTCTTACAGTAAAGTTGTAGAGAATTGAATTTCCTATAAAAACTTGCTAGATTCGAATTTTACGATGAAAGGGCTATTTATTATGAGTTATTGAAGTTAAAACTCAAAATAATTGATTTTTGAAGTTTAAAATATTAAAAAATTAGAAAAACGTTTTTTCTTACTTTTTTGTAGAATGTGGCATGTGTTTGATGGTGAAATCAGATTCTAGGCATGCGTAGGAAATTTATATAATTATATTATTAATTTATTAAATTTTACGCTTTGGTGTTCTAAGCGATTTCCTATAAATAGGGTGTTTAGGTTAGAATTGAAAATCACACCGAAATGAAGTTTTCTCTCTATATTATCGGCGTATTCTTGTGAGTATTTTGAGTATACTTTGAGTATTGTTAGATGGTGCAAGTTCCTTCAAGACTATATATCCCAGATTCCAAATTTGAAGTCTTAATCTTTCGAGGTAAGGGATGTTATGTTTTTTCTCGAATGATATTATTTCTTCATATCATTATCTTTGAAATATTAGTTGAAACTTTTTATCAAATTTGGAATTTTTTTTCATGTTCGGGTTACTTATTCATGAGTTCTTATTCACGAGTACTATTCATGAAGCGTGGAGATGTTTTTTTTTGGGAAATTTCTATCTTTTGGTGTCGAGTTACTTATTCACGTGTCACTGTCTTATTCACGATACTCAAGACTATTCACCAAAAAAATAAAATTTCTTCTTTTTGTCCAAAATATCTATTAGGATACTAGCTTTGATTGTATCTATGTTTTGATCATTCTTGAATTTTACACCACTATGATTATTTTTTGAGGTATTTTTGAACATGGATAAAACCAAGTACTAATCCTTAATCCTTAATCCTTGTCATTTTATTTCACTTTGGATTCGTTTCTTTAAAAATATTTTCATCATCCTCGATCTTAAATGATGATATTATTGAATATCTTTGGCTTTGTAGTCAAAGATGAATGATTTCTAAGAATATCTTTGGTAGTAGTGCAAAGATGAGCAGTGTTTAGATGAACATGACCAATTGATGAATATCTTTGGCTGTAGTGTAAAGATGAATATTTGATTCGGATGTATATTGATTGATGTTACGGGGATAAAAGATGAGACGATGAACTTTTAAATTCATACATAGAAGATAGTAGTTTGCATTCTCTACTTAACTCTTCTAATGAATTATTATTTCATTGCGAATATTGATTTAAAATTTGTTGTCTATTGTATTCTATTAGATTTTTCCTGTTGAAGACTAATGGTAATTTGTTGTATATTATCTTAGTCATAATATTCTTTATCTGGGCTAGTTGAGCTCACCTTTTCCTTTTTGTTCCATTTTTCTTCTCGGGGAGAGAATATAAGCGAGAAATGAGTCGGGTATGGAATGAAGGTTTTAGAAAGAATTGTTTAGTAGTCCTCACCATTTTGTAAAATAATGTATCAATAAATGTGATGAGGATTTATTTGAGTATAGATATTGTCTGAAGATAATATTTGTATTCAAACTCACAGTTTCTGATTGTAATAATAAAGTTGTAGTTGTTTACATACCATGTATTGACAACTCGGAATAGGTGATGTATACCTATTTTGGGGCGCCACAGTTGGTATCGTAGCCATAAATAAAAGAGCCCCGAGCCTCTTCTTTGGTGACTTCTGTTTATGGGGATGCTTAGGGATTCTTGATGTGCAAACCGATTAGTACCATTGTGAGGTCTTATGGTTTGAAGCACCGTGGGTCACAATTGGTATCGAGAGCTTAGGATATGATCTCTGGCGGAGATCGGGAATAGAACTAGGAGGGAGAGCAGACGTAAATCCTTGTTAGTGTGTCCTACCTAAGCTTATTTTTTTTTAGTTGGTCGAGATATATGGATATTATGTGATATATTGATTTCCTTAATTAACCCTTGTTTTATGATAGTATTTGAGAATGTCGATTGAGAATATTAACAATGGAAATGAGGCCAGTGGAGCGCTTTGTACTCACCAACGAGGAGAGCGATACAGTGTGGCAATGTTCCTCCCGTGAACAACACCACCGAGCGAGATGATGAGCGAGGGGATGTTTAGAAGCTTTTTGCGATTCATGCAAAATCGAGACGAGGGGACTCGTGTTCAAAATACGAGGAGGAAATGATAGCAATTCACGGGTTGTCACAACCCAAGCGATTCGAAGAGTTGGGACCACGAATTTAAGGAAAGCGAGATCCGATCATGGCGGAAACATGGGTCAAGAAAATTACCAAGATATTCAATGTCTTGGGATGCGGAGGAACAGAAGGTTCCATTCGCCACCTTTATGTTCCGTGGCGAAAGATAGACTTTTGGTGGGAGTCTCTGAAGCACTCCATCCAATGCGCTTTTCGGCATGTCTTGGGAAGCGTTTGAAACTATTTAATGACAAATACTTTCACGAAAGTGTTAAATCGTATGAAGGAAGTGGAGTTCATCAGATTAGAGCAAAACAACACGGCGGTGTCTCGATGCGAGGCAAAGTTTGCGAGTTATCGTGTTTACACCTCATTTGGTGGAGAATGAGGAACGTGTATGACGCGATGTTTCTTAGAGGTTTGAAACCCGGCATCGTCGATATCTCATTTCTCATAAACTTTCTCTCTATTTGAGATGTTGTAAATGAGCTCAATTATTAGAAGCGAGATAACGAAAGTACGGTCAATGAGGACCATAACCGAGGATCGTACGAGAGATAGCGATCAATGAAATAATGATAACCAAAGAGAGAAAGAAAAGCAGACGGACAAAAATGGTAACCACTCTGGTGGTAATCATGGCCATGAAAATAGAAGAAGCGAGTCGGGAGGAGATTTTAAAAGAGAAGATTTAACAATGACCATGTGAAGGCAGCGGTCTTAACAAGAATCGGTTCTAAGGAGGAGAACGACCACCGGTCGTATGTTACAAATCTTTGAAAAGAGGGACATATCGGTCAAACGCCCTGAACAGTTCAAGGTATGCTATAATTGTGGAAAGGAAGGACATATCGCTCGAGATTATGCGATGCAGCGAAACCTAGTTCAATGAGGACGGTGACTCAAAAGATCGTCCTTAAAAAGTCAAAGTCAGCGATTCGGGAGAGAGCATTTGTTGTGGTCGATCAAAATCGCGAGGAACCCAAACGAGGTGATCACGGGTAAGCTATTTATAAATTCTTGCGAAGTTTATACCTTACTTGATCTGGGGTCTACCCATTCATTTATCTCTCTGCTTGTGCTCAACGTTTAAACTTGACTCGGAGAAATTAGACTTTGACCTATCTGTGGAAACTCAGTTAGAGAAACTTTCATCACATCCACTTTTATAAATCTTGTTTGATTCAAGTTGGCACCATTACCTTACTGTTGACCTTATCTCTTTAAAGATACTTGTTTTTGATGTGATTTTAGGGATTGATTGGTTAACTACTCATCATGCCAAAATTGATTGTTTTCGTAAGGTTGTTAGTTTTCATATTCCTAACCAACTTTGTTATGCAATTCAAGCAACTAAACCATTAAAATCAATCAACATCATATCTAATCATAAAGCTATTCGTTTATTGAAAAAGCGGATGTCAAGCTTTCTTAGCCCATGTTATGGATTTGAATAAAGACACGTCAAATTTGAATAATATTCTGTTGTTATTGACTTTCCCGACGTATTTCTGAAGAACTTCCGATCTACCCCGAGCGTGAAGTTGAATTCTTTATTGATCTTGAACTGGTACAAAGCCCATTTCTAAAACCCCATATCGAATGGCTCTTATTGAACTTGAGGAGTTAAAGGTCCAACTACAGAATTGTTGGACATCGGTTTCATTCGTCTCTAGTACATCTCCTTGGGGTGCTCTGTTTTATTCGTAAAGAAGAAAGCAAGCGGGAGTATGCGACTTTGTATTGACTATCGGGGAATTGAACCATGTCACCATCAAGAATAGGTATCCTCTACCTCGTATTGATGACTTGTTTGACCGATTCTGAGGGCACAATTCTTTTCAAAATTGATCTTCGTCTTGGATATCATCAATTTGAAGATTAGGCGAGGATATTCCAAAGATCGCTTTAGAACTTCGATGCGAGTATTATGAATTCTTAGTCATGTCTTTGGATTGACTAATGCTCCTGCGGCTTTCATGGATATGATGAACCAGAGTATTCAAGGAATATTTGGATCGGTTCGTTGTTGTTTTTATTTATGACATCCTCATATATTCCAAAAGTCGTGAAGATCATGAGCACCATTTGATCTTTGGTACTCCAAAGGCTTCGTGAAAACAAACTATATGCCAAATTGAAGAAATGCGAGTTACGGCTTGAGGAAGTAGCATTCCTTGGGCACGTGGTGTCGAAACATGGAGTATCTGTTGATCCGTGAAGATTGAAGCAATCTGAAGTTAGGGACAATAAAAGTCGGTGGCTGAAGTCGTAGTTTTTGGGCTTAATTGGTTATTATCGGAGATTCGTGGAAGGGTTTTCTCGAATCGCTACTCCATTAACTTCAACTAACTTCGGAAGGATACAAAATTCGTTTGGAGCGAAGAATGCGAGAAGAGTTTCCAAGAGCTTAAGAGGAGACTTATTTCAAAGACTTGTTCTAACAATACCATCTGGTTCGGATGGATTTGTTATCTGACGATACTTGCTTCGAGCAAAGGGTTAGTATGTGTTCTCATGCAGCGTGGGAAAGTCATAGCTTTATGCCTCGCGACAACTTAAAGAGTATGAGAGGAATTATCCTACTCATGATCTAGAGTTAGCGGCGATCGTTTTTCGTCTTCAAGATATGGAGGCACTATCTATATGGGAGAAAGTGGAGATATATTCGGACCATAAAAGCCTTAAATATTTCTTCACTCAAAAAGAACTCAACATCGCGGCGGATGACGTTGGCTCGAGCTATTGAAAGACTACGACCACACTATTCAATACCATCCCGGAAAAGCGAGCGTGGTGGTAGCGGCGTTGAGTGAGAAGATCATATCACGAGGAACGAGTGCGATGATGTCAAGTATACGCGTAGAGCCAACTTTAATAGAAAAAGTTAAGGTTGCTTTCGAGCCACCGAATCGGAAATGATCGTATGAAGAAGAAAGTACAAGAAGGAGCTATTAGGGCGAGAATTGATGAAGAAGGAATACTTGAGTCCACTCTAGACTTTGTGTTCTAACGACTCGATTTGAAGTACAAGATTATGATGGAGGCACACAATACACCATTTGCAATCCATCCTGGAAGTACTAAAATGTATCGTGATCTTGACATACATTTTGGTGGAACAATATGAAGAGAGAGATTGCAAAGTTTATCTCGATGTGTTTAACTTGTCAACGTGTAAAGGCGGAGCATCTAGTACCTAAGGGGTCCATTACAACCACTTGAGATTCCGAAATGGAAGTGGGAACACATTACCATGGATTTCACGTTCGGGTCTTCCTACGGTTTCTCGGGCATCAATGCTATTTGGGTTATTGTTAATAGATTAACCAAGTCTCTGCTCATTTCTTGCCGATACGGAGACTTATTCACTTGAGCGTCTTGTTAGTATGTGCGTGAATGAGATTGTGAGGTTGCATGGCATGCACAGTATCCATAGTTTCGGATCGTGACCCAAGATTCACTTCAAGATTTTGGGTTAGCTTGCAAAAAGCTATGGGCGCGGTTTATGATTCGATTCGGCATACCATCCTCAAACGGACGGACAATCGAAAAGGACTATTCAAACTCTTGAAGATTTATTAAGACTCGTGTCCTGACTTCAGGGCGGTTGGGATAAGTATTTACCATTGGTGAAATTCTCCTACAACAACAGTTATCGAGCAAGTATAGGTGTAGCTCCATTTGAAGCATTATATGGGCGAAAGTGTCGCTTCTCCGGTATGTTGGGACGAGGTGGGTGAAGCAACACTTATTGGGACCCGAGTTGAGTACGTATGACTATGGAAAAGATCCAAATGATTCGACAACGTATACAAAGCGGCACAAGATCGACAAAAGAGTTATCTTGATCTTCATCGAAAGGGCGTGGAATTTAGTGTGGGGATCATGTATTGTTATGCGAGTTGCTCCATGGAAGGAGTTACAAGATTTGGGAAGAGAGGAAAGCTCAATCCACGATTTATTGGTCCATTTCAAATTCTTGACCGAGTAGGAAATGTAGCCTATAGACTCGCGTTACCTCAAGTATGTCTCGTGTTAATAATGTGTTTCACATATCTCATATTTAAATAAATATGTGAAAGACCCAACCACGTTATAGAGTTAGAAATCCAGACGAGATAATGAAGACTTAACGTATGAGGAGGTACTGTCAAGATCTTGGATAGGAAGGAGCATGTCCTACGCCAAGAAAGGTCATACCACAAGTTAAAGTTTTGTGGAGGAATCATGCTTATAGAGAAATGACACAGGAATTGGAAGCGGAAATGAAAGTGAGGTATCCTCACCTTTTGAAACACACCAGTATGCGTCACGTCGATTTAGAGGACAAAATTTCATAAGGAGGGAGGTTGTAAGACCCCAACTTATTATTAATGAAATTTAATTTTCTATTTATTATTTTGAAATAGTTATGGGTAAAATATTAAATATATTTCAAAATAAGCAAGTATTTATAATATATTCATTGTTGTTGTGGGGAATATTAGTTTGGTCGTGGAATATTAAATGCTTTGTCAGGGGAATATTATGCGATTAAGTGCAGACCATATGTGGGCCCCCATAACTGAAAGCGATTGGATGAAGAAAAACGACAAATATAAGTTGTTTAAAAATAACAGTTATCGTTATTACTGCTAATCTTTGTTAAAATACTAAATTGGTTAAAACACAAGTAGCACTACGGTATTGCACCAATTATTGATTCTTACGTGAAGAAGACACTACTCAATAATGGTTACGATAATTACTTATTAAGATTTTATTGATTTAATAATTGCTGCGTTGATATTTTATATTATTGTTGTTTCAATAATTATCATTATACGATATTTTCATCATCGAAGCAATAATTCATATTATCTGAATAATATTATTAGATAACATTATTGGCAATGTCTAGAAAGTTACATCAAGGAGAGGTTTGGTCACCTAATCAAGGCTACGCAAAGAAGAGAAATTCTTATTGGAAAGCCCTGCTTTCTGAGGAAGCGCTTGGTTGTCGATATTGTGATTACGTAATATTATTTGTGAATAATTAATTATTGATTCATATGATGAGAAAAATATTGATTTTATGTGGATATAGATGGAGAAAAATTTTAATGTGACAATTGTTGAAAATTGAAATTTTATCTTTTTACGATAAAATAATTCATTTAAATATATTATTATATTTTAATAATATAATAATGGTGATATTTTTACAACGAATGTGGGATATATGAGTATACTGAGGAGGAAGAGTATTTTTGTTGCAATAAATGTTTAAAACATGTTAAACATGTGTGGTGGACCCCATTTATTGGTGAAATTTGATTATAGCTTGTAAAATCGCTCGTTTGTGGATTTGGGTCAATTTCTATTTGGAATTTGGAAAAACTTTCTTACGCAAAGTTGTAGAGAATTGAATTTCCTATAAAAACACGTGAGATTGAATTTTCTGATGAAAGAGCTATTTATTATGAATTATTGAAGTTAAAAAATAATTAATTTTTTTGGAGTTTTAGTTAATTATTTTGAGAAAAACGATTTTTTGCAACTAAGTTGGCCTCACATATGATTCAAATGGGCTGAGATCAGTTGTCTAAGGTGGGCTAAAGAAAATGTGAAAATATATTAATATTATATTCAATTTTACTACTTTGGTGTTACTAAGCATTTTCACTATAAATAGGGTCTTGGGTTAAATTGAAAAACACACCAAAAGCTGAAGTTTCTCTCTATTTCTCTCGATATATTGAGCGCATTCTTGTGAGTATACTTTGAGTATTGTTAGCGGTTCGCAAGTTAGTTCCTTGAAGACTATATGCGGTATTCCATTTAAATCTTAATCTTTCGAGGTAAGGGATGTTATTTTCTTCTCGAATGATATTATTTCTTGATATCATTATCTTTGAAATATTGGTTGAAACTTTTGGAACTTTTCCATGTCGGGTTACTATTCATGAGTTACTATTCATGAGTTACTATTCACGAGTTACTATTCATGAGTTACTATTCACGAGTTCTTATTCACGAAGTACTATTAAATGAAGGCGTGAAGATGTTTTTTTAGAAAATTTCTATCTTTTGGTGTCTGAGTTACTATTCACGTATATACTGACTATTCAATTGAAAAATAAAATTTCTTCTTTTGTCCAAAATATCTATTCGGATACTAGCTTTGATTGTATCCATGTTTTGATCATTCTTGAATTTTACACCACTATGATTATTTTGAGGTATTTTTGAACATGGATAAACAAAGTCTGAATCCTTAATCCTTAATCCTTGTCATTTTGTTTCAATCGGATTCGTTTCTTTAAAAATATTTTTCATCATCCTCGATCTTAAATGATGATATTATTGAATATCTTTGGCTTGTGGTGCAAAGATGAATGATTTCTGAAGAATATCTTTGGTCGTAGTGCTGAAGATGAGCAGTGTTTAGATGAACATGACCCGGTACCCGATGAATATCTTTGGCTGTAGTAGTGGAAAGATGAATATTTGATTCGGATGTATATTGATTGATGTTACGAGGATAAAAGATAGGCGATGAACTTTTAAATTCATACATAGAAGATAGTAGTTTGCATTCTCTTTAACTCTTCTAATGAATTATTATTTCATTGCGAATATTGATTTAAAATTTGTTGTCTATTGTATTCTATTAGATTTTTCCTGTTGAAGACTAACGATAATTTGTTGTATATTATCTTAGTCATAATATTCTTTACTAAAGCTAGTTGAGCTCACCTTTTTCCTTTTTGTTCCATTTTTCTTCTCGGGAGGCGAGAATATAAGCGAAATCTGAGTCGGGATATGGAATGAAAGTTTTAGAGAAGAATTGTTTAGTAGTCCTCACCATTTTGTAAAATAATGTATCAATAAATGTGATGAGGATTTATTTGAGTATAGATATTATGCTAAGATAATATTTGTATTCAAACTCACAGTTTCTTGTTTGTAATAATAAAGTTGTAGTTGTTTACATACTATGTATTGTGACTCGGAATAGGTGATGTATACCTATTTTGGGGCGTCCACATATAACAATAGACAATAATTGAATCCAATAACGCCAGATACTTATGCAGAATCATCATAGTAATAATTGAACAAAACCGAGTGACTTCTCACGTAAGCATCAATAATCAATATCGTAATTACTATGCAACCACGTGTATTCATCGTACTTTTCTACTGCGTAGTTCAATAGTTTTAACGGTAAAACTTTCGCCGTTATTCTCATAAAAATATTTTTGTCGTTTTCTCAATCCGACAATAATTCTGTTGTGGGCTCCACCAATGATTGTACCGTCGTACGGATATTCCCCGACAAAAAAAATATTCCCCGACCAATCGAATATTATATAACAACTTGCATACATTACAAAATTTATAAATACTAACCACAACTATAACATTATATCAAATTCACACCATAATATTCAAAAAATTATTTCGAGAAAATTAAATATTTATTCATAAAATCTGGGGTCTCACATGATATCTATCATAACCTAGACGCATGGCCTCCCATGTACGAAGGTTTTCTTGAGCATTTTTTTAAAGATTTTAATTTCTAAAATAATTATTGACTGTACCTTTATGTAATGTATCAATGTGAGGTGCTGACACAAGTTGGTGTCCAGAATCATAGTTGGTATTTAAACTCACAACATATGTGTTGTTGTATTTTGTACGACAATTATAGTAATAAAGTTATAGTTATTTTCTGTACCATGTATTTGACGACTCAAAATAGGTTGGATAGATTGGACCTATTTTGAGGGCGTAACAGAGAATAATATAAATTATTTATATTTACCGCCACATTCAAGAAAAAGGAGGATTTTGAAGGAAATCATATACTACTATATTATATTTTAGATAATGTACACTTTTTTAATACTTATGACACAGCTATGTATTATTACTTTTGTGCTAAAATTAAATATATATATATATATATCTTTAATTTTATTCTTAATTTGTAAAACTTTAAAATTTAAAATTTGAGCTCCCAATTAAAAAAAAAGAGACGTTATGTAGTATAAATCATAAAAAAAAAAAGAAAAAAGAATGTTATGTCAAGTAAGTGGCCGCATCCCAACCAATTGCAATGCAGCACATGCAACCAACTGAGTAAACGGTAAAATCAACTCCTTTTTTGTACATCCACAATTTTGCTCTACTTATTTAACCATTTTGGCTGAGCCTTGCTCAAATATTTTATTTTTAATTTAAATAATTACATATAGCCATATATATATATATATATATATATATATATATAAAAACGTATACATTATACGAGAGATTTAGTTTTGAAATTAAAATGATGAACAATAATCTCCATCATATATAGTACAATAGCGCGAGTAGGAAAGTTCCTTCCACTCGCACTCCTCCCACGCCTCAAGCAAAACGCGTAGCACGTAAATTTACTCTACGCTACTCACAACCGCCTTCTTCAGTTTATATATATATATATATATGTATACATTCGTCTCTCTACTCCCACCATCATAAGATCAGATCAGGGTCTCTTTCAATTTATTCTTAGAATTCAAGCCCTTTCTTTTTGGTTTCTTTTAAAAGAAAAACTCCTTTTTATCGGATCTTTCTCTCAATTCAATTTCGCTCTCTACTTTTTTAATTTCCCCTTCTAAAAATCCTTTTTCTCTCTCAGACTCAGAAGATGGTTCGTTTAAGTAACAATCTTGTAGGAATCCTAAACATCCTAACATTTGTGTTATCAATACCAATCTTGGTGGCCGGAGTATGGTTGTCCAAGCAAGGCACCTCCGAGTGCGAGCGCTTCCTCGAAAAACCAGTCATAGCCCTAGGCGTATTCCTCATGCTGGTCTCCATAGCCGGAATCATAGGTGCCTGCTGCCGGGTCTCTTGGCTCCTCTGGGTATATCTATTGGTCATGTTTGTCCTCATACTCTTGCTCTTCTGCTTCACTATTTTCGCCTTTGTGGTCACAAACAAGGGTGCCGGCGAGACCTTGTCGGGTAAAGGGTACAAGGAATATAAGTTGGGGGATTACTCCAATTGGCTGCAGAAAAGGGTCAATAGTGACAAGAATTGGAATAGGATCAAGAGTTGTTTGATAGATAGTAAGGTTTGCAAAAGCATGATTGACGATGGCTCCACTACTCGTGTTGAAGAGTTTTATAAGGAACGCCTATCTGCTATTCAGGTTTTTATCTAAAATCTCCTTAGTCCATACACACAATAAATTATTTTGTTGGTTTTGTTGCAGATCTGAGTGCCAATTCGCGAATTATTCTAATCTACTTTTCAGTTTCTTTTTGGTCCAAAAGCGTATCAGCTTTCTTAGTTAGGGGTCAATTAACTTTACTTATGTATTTCTATCTGGGTATCTTTTTCTTGATTATTTTTTTATATTGTTTTAAGTCGTCATCTTGACTATTGATTGAATTAGGTTTGTTTTGAATCTTTTAATTTGCCAGTAATTTGGTCTCGTGGGAACTTAATATTTTTTATATATCATTTTTGGCTTTTTATTATTTTTTTGGTGTAAATTTTCCTTTTAGCATAATTGACGTCAGACGAGAAAAGCTTGTCCTCTTTTTTATATGATACTCCTATAATATAATAATAACTGTAGATGTTCTGGAAATTTCTATTATGTTATATATAAAAAAAATTAACAAAAAATCTGTGGTAAATTTTTGTAAATGCTTATGAGGAAGATCTCATCCGTTTTCTAGCCAATTTTTATGAAACAATTATTTGAGTAGTTGCTACTTGATTGACTTTCGAGGTCAATAATTTATCTTCCTATGCCTGTGTGGCTTACTTTTGAGATCATAACTTCAAAGACCATAGGATGGTGATGCATTTAGTTTCTCCGTATGACTTTAAATTCAACATCCTAAAGATGAATGGAATTAGGGTCTTAGTTCTTGGGAAATTTGGAGCCTATTATTACAGTATTACTTCAGGACTGAAAAAAGTTGTGTTCCAGAAGAAGTTATTGTTTTCTTTTTTGATATAATAAAGATGACCCTTGATTTTTCTGGGAACTTCTAGGTTTTTGGGGTTATTTACGTTACTTTTTATGCTAGTTATATAAGGAAAATCTCATTTTCTTTAACTAGTTGAATAGTTATGGAAAGATTGAAAATTGAAGCTTGGTTGATTATTTTTGTCTGTTTGTTTTGTGTACTTGTTAACTTTGTGAGATCATGGATTAAGACCTTTGGATGATCAAGTTATTAAACTAATTATTAAACTATACACTGAATTAATTATTAATTTAAATGATTGTCAACTAGATTCGGATAAAAATTGTCTGAGTTGAATTGGTTCTCATTCATAATACTTTCTTTGCTCAATGGAGCATAGCTATGATAGTGAGAGTTGTCTCCTATTTCCTTCTTTTTATTAGATATGAACTTTTCTAATTTAATACTACCTCTCCATAATAATTGACTTTTTAGAAGAAAAAATTTGTTTCAATTTATTTGTCGTTTACAACTTTGTAGAAGAATAAATTATTTACTTTCGTATATCATCCCTAACTTCTCTCATTGTTCCAAAAAATTCTCCGTTGTATTAGTAGTTTTCAACTTTCCATAAAGGGCAGTGATGAAATTTTATACCAAATTTAATTATTAAATGATTTTCTTAATTCATGTGCATAAAGCTAAAACGACTATTATTATGGAATGGAGGTAGTAAATATTTTCTTTGGTGAAACTTGGAATTTTGGATTTTCAATGCAGGATTACAAGACTATAATCCCTCTTCATCTTATCTAAATGCTATAAATTTCATTTATCTCCTTCAAAGTTGGTCTATATACTTATATTCTCCTTTGGCCCCCACCCCATGAGCCTAATTATTTCTCTTACAGAAACCCACATGTTCTTGTCCCTTTGACTTTTGGTGGATCTGCTTCTTTGTTTCTAATTTTCCAGGCATGTATTAAAAGTTAGTAAGTTAGTTTTTTGATGTAATTTACATTTTATATGTGCATACATCATGACATAGTTTGTCAGATCATGAATTTCTCTGTTGAGGAGACGTCGGGAACCAAAAGGGTTGTTCAAACTGATGAAACTCTTACTCCAGGCTAAAAAATGTAGCTTATATATATATTAATGGTCAAATGTATGTTAATAAGTTCTAGTATGGTTTTTCATACTTGTATTTGGTTTTTCGTACTTCTAGTATGGTCAAATGTATGTTAATAACCATTTGAGGTGACCTTATTTGGCTTTTCAAGCATGCGGTTATGGGTATTTGTGTTTGACTTGCTTTACATCTCTTTATTTGCAATTACAGAATGGCCTTTGCATATATGTTATATTGTATTAGAGTTTGTATCCTGTGATTCCATCACCAACATTCTGTTATGTTTTTCATTGTATTTTCTTGGTATCTGAAATATCCTTGGTAGCCTTTTATAGTTGAACTGTCGTACCTTCAAGGAATTTAGCTGTTGGGATTTAGTTTTCTC
Source organism: Panax quinquefolius (assembly GCA_020205615.1). Classification (NCBI taxonomy): domain Eukaryota; kingdom Viridiplantae; phylum Streptophyta; class Magnoliopsida; order Apiales; family Araliaceae; genus Panax; species Panax quinquefolius. The sequence goes on from CM035168.1 coordinate 125,964,338, forward strand.
AATTATTTGACAAATTTTATATCCATTTTATTTGGTTGTGCTCAACTGTTGTCATTTAGTCTCAATATGATTTCTAGATGGTTCTCAATGGCATATAGTGTCATGCTGATGATATTTTATTTTTTCTCTGTAGTCTGGTTGCTGCAAGCCCTCTGATTCTTGCAATTTCACGTATGTGAGCCCCACTAACTGGAATAAAATAACCACAACATCAACAAACCCAGATTGCGCTGCATGGGACAACCAGCCGGATGTTCTGTGCTTCAACTGCCAGTCATGCAAAGCTGGGTTGCTGGACAACATCAGGAGTGACTGGAAGAGAGTTGCTGTGGTCAATGTCATATTCCTCATCATTCTGATCATTGTCTACTCCATTGGTTGCTGTGCTTTCAGGAACAACAGGGAGGACAACTCGTGGAAGCGATATCCTTGAGACACGAGTGCCTCAAGTAGATACCATCGTTTTGAGAAGTATTATTTTATGGAGTCTACTTGTGTTGCATACTCTATTATGTTACAGTCTTCTCCTATATTAGATCTGGATCCTTATTCGTATTGTATAGCCCTGCTCGTACATAATATTGAGAATGCCCTTTATCTCACATGCACATCGTGAATGTCCTTTATCTCGTCCAAATTATGAATGCCTAATTTCTATTTTTGAGTTTGGAATGATAATGACACAAGTAATTCAAAATTACTGTATTTTTTCTCCCGAAATGATAGGTACTCTTTGTTCATAAATATTTTTTGGGGAAAAATAAAATCATCCGGAGTTGATCTTGCAGGTACTTTCCTTGCAAAATAAAACCCACATTTTGACCTTTATTGAAGAGAGTAAATAACTGGTGACACACTGATTAGCCTAGCCTAGCCTAGCCTAGCCTCCCATGAGGATTTGAAAAGTACCTGTTATTGACAGAATATCAAGTGCAGTTTAATACTCCCATTTGCCCTTCCATTTTTATATTCTTAGGTATTGGAATACTATCAGTTCCATATGCACTCTCATAACTTCAGGAGGCTGGTTAAGCTTAATTGTTCTCCTTTTAATAGCCGCTTTACTGAACTCTTAATCCGGCGGCTATGTATGGATTCTCAGAAGTTACCCTGGGCTTGCATTTGGTAGACTAGTAGCTTCACTTTTCATCTCTTTAGAGCTCTACCTTGTTGCCGCTACAGAAAAAGATTAGCAATATACGCCATTTTGGCAGGACCAATTGAAAGGTATGCGCCAATTTCTGCAAGCTTAATTTTTTTCTTTTTTGGTTTTGTCATAAATTGTTGTACAGAATCATCGAAACTTCATAGTGTGTGTGTGTGTGTGTGTGTGTGTATATATATATATATATATATATATATATATATTGACTTCAAGTCTATAGCTGTGTTTGTAATCTGACAACAATTGTAATGTTTTGTGGACTGTCACGACGTCAATTATATATGATGGCTGGCTAGCTAGCTAATTAAGAGTACAGATGAAAAACAAAAACAAAATTGAAAAACGTAAATCAAAGAACAAGGAAGGAGAGAGTTAGAGCTGGTGATAGTTTACTAAACATTTTGGGACTCATCAACATTTGTTGATTTACTCAACAAAAGGGGTTCTTCCAATTCAGTTTTGTAGCACCGAGTTTTGTCTATAAAATCATCGATCAAAACTGCCACAATCTTTGGCGAGGAGCTTAGATCTCTCTCTAAATTCATCCCTTCAAGATCTTTGGCTTTACCCCATAGAACAGTATATAGTCCAAGTATCACCGTAAAAGCTCCTATGGCGCTGAAATGAACACCATTTTCAGATTGAAATATATTTAGCATAAAAGTTAAAAATAAATTCAAGTATATATATATATATATATATATATATATATATATATATATATTACCCTCCAGTATAGATCTCTTCACGCAAAAATATAGAGGCGAATATGGTCACAATTACTGTGTTTAAAGGATTGAACATTGCTGAGAAGAGTGGACCCCTCTTGGATATGCACCAAGCTTGGGCAAAGAAGGATACCCCTGATCCTACAATACCCTGTTCATGAAATATAACATAATTCAGAATTTAAAAAAAAAGAAAAGAAAATAGATTTAATTACTTTAATGTTGATTGAAATCCAACTACTTAACTTACTGCAAAGAAGCAACAAGCAAGTTGAAGAAATGATTTCATCTTCCAAGATTCCAAATCTCTTTCCAGGAACAATGCTACTACTCCTGATTGTAACGTGCCCATGAAACACATCCAAGCAGACAATGATAAATGGTCCGGATAACTGGCAGAAAGTGGCACCTGTTTCAAATATTAACTAATAAATAAATATTGGCATAAGATTTTACGGAATAAGCAGCCAGCAGTAAGGTTGGTTGGATACCTGCAAAATTAGCCAGACTGACCAGCAGCAATTGCTTAAAAACAGAAGTAGACAGCCCATGAGCCAGTAGTTGTCAACTGGCAGGAATTCTGAGTTGAGTAGTTTAGGGCCTTTGAGGAATGCCATTGCAAAAGCTCCACCCACGCACAAGACTGTCCCCATTATCTTGCCAAAGCTTCTCAAGCTTCGAAATTTTATTTTCTCCAATCTATATATATAATCACATGAGTACTAGGAAAAAGTAGGTTAAACTGGCATAATAATAAATTACTTCATTCCGATCTCCAACAATAACATTACTCAACGAACAGTTGTTGGGATACATATAAATTAGATTGCATCTATATTTTTTTTCTTAGTTGGGAAACGTAACATGTGTTTATTAGACGTTAAAACAATGGTAGTTTTAATTTTATACATCCATTTTATTGAACTGTATCTATCTTTGTGTATGTAAATTTGACGAGTATTGAAATTGGGATACAAATTAAATAGAATCAGTAATATAATATATAGTTGAAGTTATAGACATACCTAGATCTAACAATTTAAGTCAAAAACTGATCTATCGGGTTAGTTAGTTAACTAGTTTTTAGGTGATAGATTGGTTTGGTTTTGGACCCCCACCCGATCCCTCTCCCCCAAAAAAATAATATTATTTATTGATTATGTGTACACTTCCACGTTCCCCCACCCTCCCCCACCTACTCCTAAAAAAATAATATTTACTGATTATATATACTCCAAAAAAAATAATATTTACTGATTATTGTAATAAAATTCTCAATAATTTCATTAATTTTAATTAACATAATAATTTTTTATGTAATTTTTTTAATGTACCTATAATCACAAAATTAATGTTTTTAATATTCAAATTAGTCACATCAATTAAAAAATTTTAGTTTCAAATTTGGGTCTAAAAAATTAAAATAAGACTCTTTTAGTATAACATAAATTAAGATTTTAGTGAAATTATAATTTGAAAAATAGGTCGACCTGGATTCGACCTATAACCATTTAAATCCAAACCACATAACCCATATTAAATATAAGTAATATGGTTTTGGTTTTAAAATCAACTCAAACCTATTTTATGTGACCCAAAACTATTTTTTTTCCGATGTAGACATACCCAACAAGGAGTGCAATCACAAAGGTGACTCCAGGGAGTAGATTGGACATTGCACTTGCCATGGAGGATGAGGCTAGATATAATCCCTCAAAGTATATGTTCTGGTTGAGTGTTACTCTGTAAATAATAGACAAACACAAAAGCATCATTAGTAAGTAAATCATATCTCTTCATATATATATATATATATATATATATATATATAGTTTATACACATAAAAATTACCCAATAAGACTGGCCAAAAATATCAAACAAAAGCTTCTTAATCCCAAACAACATGTAGTACTATTTGTTTTACTCCTGAACCAAAACAAAATTAAATCAAAATTAGATAGAAATAAATAGATAAAGAAAGAGGTGTTGAAATGAATCAATATATATATATATATATATATATATATATATATATATATATCTACCTACCTACCTAGTGAAATAAGCAATAGGAGTAATGACCAAAGTGGCTATGGCTTGGCGATACACCACAAAAACTCGGGGGCTCATTCCTTGCAAAAGAGCAGCTCTAGTTGATAGAGCAACTGCTGCATAACTGAACTGCAATGCAATCATCACAATTGTAGGCTTCAAACTATCATAGCCCCCATTTTCACCTTAATTTAGAACTATACAATTCTACCAATCTAAACAACCTTTATTTACACAGACACACACACACACACGCATATATATATATATATATATATATATATATATATATATAGAAGACTAATTATTAATACTTTTCTTTTCAAGTTATGACAAGTTTGAACAATATCACATGGATTAAAAAGGACAAATATATGTCATCACCTGGGGTGGATACATGAATTTTCTAACATGCCATTATAGGTAAATGTAATTAAATCTTACACCGTTACTATATATATATTTATTTTAGATAATTTTAGGAATAGATTTGGAAAAATAATTAATTTCTTAAAAGTTATGATTGTAGAAATGTATTTTAAATTTTGAATAGGGAGGAGTACTAGTATTACTAAATGCCTAAATCTGACAGAACTATTAAATTAAATTAACAAAATGAGGACTGACAGCTAGCTAGCTGGCCAATCAAAAAAAAAATCCAACCATTCAGTAATTTAAAGCTTGGCTTTGGAGGTCTGGTGGGATATATATATATATATATATATATATATATATATATATATATATATATATATATATATATATATATATATAGATTAGTTTGTATACGTGTTATCGCGTAGATGAGGTCTGGAAAAGGTGAGTTACTGAGTTGGAGAATCTTGTTTTATGCAGTGATTGGGTTGTATCTACTAAGCTAGTAGTTAGTATATATATATCATCATTTTCCATTAATGTCCTCTAATATATGTATGTCTATAATATACATGCTGCGTTTATTTGATTAATTAATTCATGGTTCAAGGTGCATGTGTCATTATTACTTCTTCTTTTCTGTCTGTGAAGGGTTTAATTCAGTAATTAAATTTTGCCATTTTCTATAAAATGATATATATATCTTGTGTAATTAAGATATAAAATGTCTTGAATTGAATCAAGTAGAACTAAAATAGGTGACTGCTCATTCCTCAAATATACCAGGCCACTTCCTCTGATCTGTTTGATATATATATATATATATATATATATATATATATTTGAGTTCATAGCAAATACTTATTATAACACTTCAAATAATCAAATTTATGATCGTTAACATTCTAGATTTGAATCAACTACTAAGTAGTAGTAAGAAGATTAAACATTTTAAAACTAAACGACCCGATCTCTTATATATATATGGATAGTCAAATATATATTTATTCAAATAATAGAATATCATAATAAATATTTATCATAAATATATCACTCCCCTCTATTTATTTATTTATTTATAGTGAAAAACTACATATTACAAGCACCTTGATGTGGACATTTTGATTCATATCCCAACTAAACCATGCATGCGGGATGATGATGCCGGCTACGCCACTGGGTGGTTTTTTATGAATAAATTTGTGTTCCTTCCATGTTTACCCTAATTGATTAGTTATTATTGCGTGAAACTATTGAGTAAGAATTGATAAAAGCATGCACAAGTTATGGAAAATGATTTGTGTAACCGATCGACCACCAATAAAAAAATAAATAAATAATGAAAATTACACAGAGAGTAAAATTAAATTAATATATATATATATATATATAGAGAGAAAGGATCAGTCAAGACAACACTCTTATCTTCTATTCATTCGTGCTTTCACTCCCTTTAGCGAGGGATCCGTGACGGTTTTAGAGTTATCTGATCGTCGCCTATACTTTTAGCGACGGACAACATATAAGCGTCGCTAAAAAGTATAGACTACGGATTATATAACCGAACCGTCATTTAATCTATCGCTAAAGGGGATAAGCACGATGAGTAAGATAAGTGATATCATTGATCCGGATCGATATATATATATATATATATATATATATATATATATATATATATAGGAAGCCTTCCATAAAGAACTTTCTTTATGAAAGTCTTGCGGCAACACCCCTTTTTGGATAGTTGATAAATTGAATAGATGGTTGAGAGATTGAAACATAAATATACCTGCCAAAGTCTGAACTGTAAACTTTTTATTTTAATATGAGGGACCCCACATAGTCAACATGTTGTCGGTTTGTTTAAATAAAACGAATTTTAATATTAAATAATGCCCGAGCCTAAGTGCGAAATTTTGTAATTATTGTACCTTTATTTTTATTTTAAGCATTTCTCCATTAATAGTCATGACTCAAAGATATTAAAGAAACTTAAAAAATATAAAATACTCCCTACCGCCATTCTGAGCTCTTACTACCATTAAAAAAAAAAAAAAAATACCAACCGGGACAAGCTCTTACGGCTTGCCTTGCAAATATTGTTTTGTTATTTTATATCATATATTTGTTATTTTATAATTCTTTATATAAAATAGCAAATATTTTGTAACTTATTTTATATCCTATTATAAAATAACAAATAAATAATATAAAATATTTTTATAAAAACAAATATTTTTATAATAACAAATAAAGAATATAAAATATTTTATAAAAACAAATATTTTTATAATAACAAATAAAGAATATAAAATATTTTTATAAAATAGCAAATAAAGAATTATAAAAATATTTATTATTTTATAATAGGATATAAAATAGGATATAAAATATTTTTATAATTCTTTATATAACAAATATATAATTTATAAAAATATTTGTTTTATATAAGTCCCCGGTATACCCACATCTTTGGGTATATATAACACTCAATAAAATAACAAAATATAACTTGATTAATAAATGAAACGCTACATTTGAAGCGAAGTTGTGGCGCCCCAAAATTAGGTATACGTCACCCATCTTGGGTCGCCACTTACATGGTACATAAATTCAAATACAACTTACTAACATAACTGCATAGGTACTATATCGACATAAACTATGAGTTTGAATACAAATATTGTCTACTAGATATTATACAAACTCAAAAGGAGTCCTCATTACAACTATTATCACACTATTTCACGAATAGTGAGGGACTACTAATGCTATCCTCCGGACCATTACTCCGTTCCTCGACTCGTCCCGGTATGTTTCTCATTTCACGAAGAATACGGTGAAAGAAAGGTGAGCTCAACTAGCCCAAGAAGAAATATTATGACTAAGATAATGCGAATAAATTATCATTAGCCTTCAAAAGTGTTAAACCGATAAAATACAATAAACAACCGGTTTAATCTGCGGTGGAATATCTGATCCATTAAAAAGAGTCAGTAGAAAATAAAGTCTACTATCTTTTAGGTTTTAAAAGGTTTTCATAAATTTTATCACTAAGACTCAGGTTTAATGAATAAACCACAATATCTAATCATCCTCACCACCTGGTCAAGGATTTTCATCAAATTATCAATGGTCATGACTATACCGAATCACCCCGGTCATAATCATACCAAAACTATCCATCACTTGCATTACAAAAGCCAATCGGACTTTTGTCACATCATTTATATCAAGCCGTGATTATACCAAGAATGAACCTAGTCATAATCAAACTAAGTTCATCTATGCATCGTAAGCCAAAAGATAACTTTCAACATAATATAAACATGAGGATGATGACAATGATATAAGAATTCAATAAAACAAGTTCAAGAATTAATTTATCTAAGAATTATTAACGTCCAAATTGTCAACAAGATCTTTGTTTTGTAGAGTAAAATTCAAGAATGATCGGAAGAATATTTCCATGAAAAGATCTTTGGATGAAACGCAAATATCGAGGATATTCTACTAATTTCATGGAGTATAGAAGTCAAAGTTTTAACCAACTGGGTATAATAAAGAATGGAATAACAAAAGAAATCACCATGCATGCGGTGCTTGGCAGATAGGCATAAAAGTATTCCAATGTAATAATAATAATAACGGAACCGGTCGGTGAAATTCACAATCGCGCAGGATGATCCAACCGAATAATAAATCTTTGAATAATAAACAATGGAACCGGTCGTCCTGTAAAACACACGCACGGATATTCCAACGAGAATAATAAATGCGGAATAATAAACAATGGAACCGGTCCGGTTGTAAAACACATGAGCATGTGATATTCCAATGTAATAATAAAGAATGGAATAACGAAGAAGATCACCAAGTATAGGGGATTCCACGTATACAGGTTATTCCAACAGAATAAATAAGAATGGAATAATATAAGGATTTCACCAAGTATAGGGTATGTCTGCCATTATCTGAAGTTATGTATAGGGTATACCACTTTTACAAAGTTATTCCAACATAATAATAATGAATGGAATAATGAAGTTCTCTTCATGAATAAGAAGAATAACATCCCTTACGAATACAACAAATAATACCCCTTACCGTAAAAGACACTTGGATATCAAAGTAGTAAAGTACCGTAATACTCTTCTTCTCTCTCTATAGATTTTCTCTCTGTAAACCTCTCTATAATTTCTCTCTCTAGAGTTTCAAAGAATTAAGTAAGAAAATAATGAAGGAATGAGCTTATTTATAGGAAAATAGAATGCATAGTAATTAATCCATGAACTATCCAGTTTGATTTACTTTAATCGACGGTCCATATTTAAAGCAAAATCTTTTAAATAAAATATCATATATTCTATTTATATAAAAATATTTTACTATGCAAACACTATGCAACACTATGCAAAACACTATGCATAATAAAATATAATATATTCTATTTATAGAATAACTTTAATAAAGTATTCGCATTTTATATAAAAGATGTTTCATTTTTTATTACGTTAATAATACTGAATAAAACAAAACGTCATTATCGCTTATAATAATTCATATTATTAATCGACAATAATGGAATCAAACCGAAGTGACTTCTCACATAAGCATCAATAATCAATATCGCGTCTTCTTATGCGACCACACGTATTCTTTGTACTTTTACTACCGAAGTAGTTCAACAAGAATAATGACGGTAAAACTTCCGCCGTTATTTCAATAAAATATTTTTGTCGTTTTCTCGATCAAATAATAATTACATTATTAGGTCCACCAATGATTGAGTAGTTATACGAATATTCCTCGCTAAACCGAATATTCCAGGCAATCGAATATAATATAACCACTTGCATACTTTGCAAAATTTATAAATACTACCCACAACTATAATATTATCTCAAATTCACACCATAATATTAAAAAATTATTTCGACAAAATTTAAATCTTTATTGATAAAATCTGGGGTCTCACACAAGTCTTATAAAGTTCCGATAGCCGAAGACATGACGCCTTTTCTGAAGCCGAGGCCATATGTCGAAGCCTTCTATTCGGGAAAACTCTTTTTACGTTCGTCTTTTCTGTTCAGCTTTCTTTCCACGTCTTCAGTCTAGTTCTTCCTCGAACTCTAGGGTCAGTTGTCCTACATCAAGCAACGTTAAAAATACATGCATATATGTAATATATACATAATGAACACATCCATTACTATATTAATTCGCCGGATTTAGGACTGATTTGGAGGCCCTAGAACACATCCATTATCCATTACTTCCGTTCTGCGTCATTACTCAAATTTAACCAAATTTGGTGGCCCTAGAACTAAACTCCAACAAATTAATATTTTAAATTAAAGTGGGAAGAAATTAATATATTTGTTATATAAAGAATTATAAAAATATTTTTATATCCTATTTTATATCCTATTATAAAATAACAAATATTTTTATAATTCTTTATTTGTTATTTTTATAAAAATATTTTATATTCTTTATTTGTTATTATAAAAATATTTGTTTTTATAAAATATTTGTTTTTATAAAATATTTTATATTCTTTATTTGTTAGTATAAAAATATTTGTTTTTATAAAAATATTTTATATTATTTATTTGTTATTTTATAATAGGATATAAAATAGGTTATAAAATATTTGCTATTTTTATATAAAGAATTATAAAATAACAAATATATGATATAAAATAACAAAACAATATTTGCAAAGGCAAGTAGTAAGAAACTTGTCCCGGTTATTGGTTTTTTTTTTTTTTAACAAATTGTAGTAAGAGCAGAGCGGTAGAGTATTTTTATTTTTTTAAGTTTACGATGTGTTTGAGTCATGACTATTAATGGAGAAATGCTTAAAAATAAAAATAAAAAAAAATCCTAAGTATGTTTATCTTGATCGAAGCATTATTTAATATTAAAAATTCGTTTTATTTAAACAAACCGACAACATATTGACTATGTAGGTCCCTCATTTAAAATAAAAGCACATACATAGTTGTGTAAATTTGGGAGCCCTTCTGTGAGACCCCATATTTTATCAATAAAGATTTAAATTTTGTCAAAATAATTTTAATATTATAAAGTGAATTTGAGATAATATTATAGTTGTGGGTAGTATTTATAAATTTTGCAAAGTATATGCAGTTGTTATAAAATATTCGTTTTGGTCGAGGAATATTCTTTTGTTAGGAATATTCGTATAACGCCTCAATCATTGGTGGACCCCACAATGTAATTATTGTTTGATTGAGAAAACGACAAAATATTTTATAAAAATAACTACGGAGGTGTTACCGTTAAAAAGCGTTGAACTACCCGGTGGTAAAAGTACAAGAATACGCGTGGGTTGCATAGTAGAAGACACGGTATTGATTATTGATGCTTACGTGAGAAGTCACTCAAATATGCTCAATTATTCTACTGATAATTGTTGCATCATATCTCTTATATTATTGATTCAATTATTGTCACAAAGATCATCCATATAATATGTTATATTATTAATTGAGACGACAAGTTATAAATGATTAATAATTGTTGAAAGATTAAAAATGTGTTGATTAAAAATAAAATGATTTGTGGTAATATTTATTCAATCCTTAATGTATATAAAGAGTCTCATATATGAGACGTTTGTGGTAAGTTTGATTATTTTATGGGGGCCCATATGTCATTATCTAAGAGTCTCTTCGTCGATAGTAATTACCTTTGTGAATAGTAATTACCTTCGTCAATAGTATTTACCTTCAATCATAGTATTTACCTTCAATTATCGATAGTAATTACCTTCGTCAATAGTAATTACCTTTGTGAATAAGTAATTACCTTCGCCATAGTAGTATTACCTTCGAATAGTAATTACCTTCACAATAGTAATTACCTTTACCAGACGTCCAAACCACTTGCTGTTTCACATTACAAAGGCCAAACCACTTTCTTGTTTCACATTACAAAGATCGCCAAACCACTTGTCGTTTCACATTACAAAAGGCCGAACCACTTGTCGTTTCACATTACAAAGCGCCGAACCACTTTTTTCTTTTCACATCACCAACAATCGAGCCACTTGCCTTTTTCACACGGTAGGTCTTGTTTAGAAATCTTCTATAAATAGAGGCCTAGTGCTTCATTATTTTCACGAATTCACCGAAACTCTAGAGAGAAAACTATAGAGAAAAGAAGAAAAGTATTCTCGCTACTTCACCTTGCCAATATTCAGCCTTCTAAGGTAGGGAATATTATTTGTTGTACCGTCTGTAAGGGTGTTATTCTTTCTTATTCATGAAGAGAACTCATTGTTATTCCATTGCTTATTATTCATTTGAATAACTCAGAAAAGTGGTATACCCTATACATAACTTTGTGATACGCCAGATACCCTATATTTGGTGAAATCTTTATATTATTCCATTCTTATTTATTCTCATTGAATAACTCAGATACGCTGAATCCCCTATACTTGGTGATCTCCTTCATTATTCCATTCTTTATTATTCTGCTGGAATATCCTCGTCTGTGTGTTTTACACCGGACCGGGTTCCATTGTTTATTATTCCGCATTTATTATTCTCATTGAATATCCTGTCTGTATTTTTTACACCTAACTGGTTCCATTGTTTATTATTCAAATTTATTATTCTGTTGATCATCCCGCTTGGTGTGAATTTCACCGACTCGTTCCGTTATTATTATTCTCATTGAATAACTCGCTCATACAAAGGCACCGCATGCACGTGGTGATTTCTTTTGTTATTCCATTCTTTATTATACTCAAATTGGTTAAATCTTTGACTTCTATACTCCATGAAATTAGTGGAATATCCTCGATATTTGCGCTTCATCCAAAGATCTTTTCATGGAAATATTCTTCCGATCATTCTTGAATTTTACTCTACAAAAATAAAGATCATTTTGACAATTTGGACGTTAATAATTCCCGGATAAAATAATTCTTGAACTTGTTTTATTGAATTATTATGTCATTGTCATCATCTTCATGTTATATTATGTTATCTTCGACTTTACGTGTATATAGATGAACTTAGTATGATTATGACCGTGGATCATTCGGTATAATCATGACTTGTTATAAATGATGTGATAAAAGTCCTCGGTGGCTGTAATGCAAATGATGGATAATTTTTGGTATGATTATGACCGTAGGGTGATTCTAGATAGTCATGACCATTGATAATTTGATGAATATCCTCGGCCGTAGTAGTGTAGGGGTGATTCGATGATGTGGATTATTTATTAAAGTTGAGTCTCAAATTTATAATAGTGATGAAAACCTTTAAAACCTAAAAGATAGTAGACTTTATTCTCTACTTGACTTTTTTTAATGGATTGCTTATTCCACCGCAGCTTAAACTTGTTGTTATTATCAGTATTTTATCGCTTAACAATCGCTTGAAGGCTAATGATAAATTATTCTCGCATTATCTTAGTCATAATATTTCTTCTTGGGCTAGTTGAGCTCACCTTTCTTTCACCGTTCTCTTCTGTGAAATGAGAACATACCGGGACGAGTCGGGGAACTGGAGTAATGGTCCGTAGGATAGCATTAGTAGTCCTCACTATTCTGTGAAATAGTGTGATAATAGTAGTAATGAGAACTCCTTTTGAGTTTGTATAATATCTAGTAGACAATATTTGTATTCAAACTCACGCTTTATGTCGATTGCATACCCATACGCTTATATTAGTAAGTTGTATTTGAATTTATGTACCATGTAAGTGGCGACCCAAGATGGGTGACGATACCTAATTTTGGGGGCGCCACAACTTGGTATCGTGAGCTTAGGATATGATCCCCGGCTAAGATGTGAGAATAGTACTAGGAGGGAGAGACAGAAATACCTTCGCTAGTATGACCTACCTAAATTTATTTGGTATTTGATTGGTCGGTCGTAGTATAGTGATAATATGTTGAATGTCAATTAACCCTTATTTTATGGCGGTGTTTGGAAATGGCAATTTAAAAATATTCACAATGGAGTGAATGTGACCGTTGTGACACCTTTAATCACTAATCGAGTTAATGCAAAGGTTGTCGAGACGAGGAACAAATTAGAGATATCCACGTAGTGAATGAAGAACTAATTGTCAGCACCCGAGCTAGTTGCAGAGGTAGCAGTGGTGAGAGTGAGGAAGAAGAAGAAAGAGAAGAGGAACCCGAGGAGAATTGGTTAGAAGAAGTTTATGATCAAAACTTAGAATTACAAAATCGTGTTCGTGAGCTAGAAGAACAGTTGAAGAACGGCAAACGGTTCAGGAACAAAGGGATACAACAATTCAAAATTGGGTTACCCGATATGTGATGCTCGAACAAAATCACGCTTTGGCGGGGTGTAAGATATTAAAGTTGGAATCGAGAATTTAAAAATCAAAGATCACCGAAAGAAGAAACAAATCGAACGAAGGAGAATAAGCGATGTATGGGTAAAAGTCGCACAACGCGTTGATAGTGTAGAAAAAGACGTCCGATCCAATAAAGCTAAAATAGATGAAATGGAATTTGCTTTTTGGACAAAGAATTGGAGAAACCCGAACATCGAATTCGAATTACCTCGTGCATAGCGGCCAAACCCAATTCGATATGGATCGAGAATAATGATTCAAATCATGGATCGTGAATGTGAAGAAGCACTTAAGGGTGGAATGTACCTATAGTAAAAGCAAACTCCTAGAATTTAAGTGAGAGTGTTTGTCGAGAAACCCGAACGAAGTTATTACGGGTAAATTAATTATAAATTATTACGAAAGTCTATACTTTATTCAATACAAGTTCTACCCACTCTTTTATTCTACCTAGTTGTGTTCAATGTTTAAATTTGACTCCTAAAAATTAGACTTTGATTTTTCTATTGAAACTTCGTTGGGAGAAACCTTCGTTACCTCCAATCGCTTATTAATCTTGTTGTTTCAAATAAACACTTTCACGATCTTATCTCTTTGAAAATACTTGCCTTTGAGGTAATTTTTTGAAAATGATTGATTAACTACTCATTATTCTTTTTGTAAGGTTGTTAGCTTTCATATTCCTAACCAACTTTGTTATACGAATTCAAAGTAACCAAACCCTAAAGTTAATCATTTATTATATCAAGCCATAAGTAAAGAGCCCCGATCCTTTCGTTGTTGACTTCCTTGTGTGAAATGCACCAAGTCGGACATTCAGAGGCGACGCCGTGGATCAAGATGGCAAGTTGATAGGTATCATTGTGAGGTGCTATCCAGTTAAGGGATAGAAATCACAATTGGTATTAATGTGACGTCTTATCCAAGTCTTGGACGAGAGTAATAGCTTTTGAATGATATTTCTATCATTAATAAATTTCTTGGCGTATTCTTGAAGTCTTCCTAGCCTACCCTAGAACGCGTGAAATCGAATTTTGTATTGACCCCAAAGACAAAAACCCATTTCTTAAACCCTCAAATATTTCTTCAACTAAAAGGATCTGCATTTACGTGGATTATGATGAAAGTCATAATAAAAGGATAGAACTGATGAAAATCATGGGTATATGAAGTGTTAGTAAATTTTAAGATGAGTTATGTTGGTTAGTATGTGAAAACATGAAAGTTTCTTAGAAATCACAAAGAGTTGAAAATCGATTTTGGTGAAAAACGTAATATGAAATTCAATTGACCATATCTCCTATTATATTTTGAATTTTTGAGTGTGGTCAAGTCCTAGAGTTAGATCTATGAGTTACCTAACTAATCTAAGTGGAATTACTGGAAAATGTGTTGTAGATTTTTGTGTGGACTGATTTTAGCAAAGGAGTGCAAAGCTGCAAAAAAAAAAAAAAAAAAGCTGCTGCCATGATTTTAGACGGGCTGTTTCGGCCACTTAAATTATGAGAAAAATTCTGGCCTTTTGGGACTTGAAGGTACATGGTATAAAGTACCTCCTGTCCAAAAATGAGCTCATTCTGACTTAAAATGAGCAAGTTATGACTATTTCAATATTTAGGTTTTTCCGATTTAAAACGCTATAACCGAGTTCTATAACTCCGATGACCATGAAATTTAAACTAGAAGCTCACGTTAACATGTGTAAGGTCCTGCCAAGATTTGGGAATTTTGGAGTTAAACTTGAGGTAGCTAATTTCTTAAGGAATTAATTAGAAATTGATTTTTGAAAAATAGTAAATGAATTTTAAAAATTCGAGAGAAAAATATATTTTCATTATGGGACTATATTATGCTAAAACCCAGAAAAGAAATATTTTTGGGACTGATTTAGTATTTTCATGAAAATAGTTTAATTACTGAACATATGAGTTAAATATGTTATGTGAAGTAACAAAGTTGAAAATAGGATTTTATGGCTGTGAGAATCCTATATAGAATATATGCATATTTTTTGATGAGGATTTGATAATTGGTGATGATATCTTATGAGTATGGCATTTTGGATGATTAAATGCATTATATGGTAAAGCGTAAACAATTGAGATAAATTATTTATAAATTTAAGAAGTGATTAAAATATTGTTATAATATTAATGATATTAGATTATGAGATTATTAAGTGATTGATAACATTGGGATATTCTTGAATCTCGGATAAATTATATTATAAATGTTTAATATTTATCCTTTATCTCATTTGATTGATTCTTTATATCGTTATCCTCATGTTTATATTATGTTGAAAGTCATCTCGTGGCACAGTAGTGCATAGATGGACTTGGTATGATTATGACCGTGGATTGTTCGGTATAATCATAACCGTAATTGAAAACACGATTATCTTTACGCTACGATTATCTTTGGTAGTAGTATGGATAATTTGTGGTCGTGATACTAATGAATACAATGAATACACGATTATCTTCGGGTAGTAGTGCATGGATAATTTGTGGTCGTGATACTAATGAATACACGATTATCTTTGGTAGTGTAGTGCATGGATAATTTGTGGTCGTGATACTAATGAATACACGATTATCTTTGGTAGTAGTATAATTTGTGGTCGGATAATTCGTGGTCGTGTGCATATAATTTGTAAATGAATATCCTTGGCACGTAGTGCGGGGATGATTCGATGATATGGATTAATTATTGAAATGAGTCTCAAAGAATGAAATATTAATTCATGGATGTGGTAAAAGTCATCTTTGGTCAGTAGTAGACTTGGTATGATTATGACCAAGGATTATTCTAAGATAATCATGGCATCAGAATGAAAACACGAATATCCTTGGCGTTGGTGCATGGATAATTCGTGGTCGTGATACTATTAAGTCGCTGCGTCTCGAGATTATTGGTTTTATGAGTTGTATATCTGTGGCCTGTAGTGCAAAGATGAATTGTGAATAAATATCTTTGGCCGGATTGCAAAGATGAATTTAATGTTTTCAACGATAAAGGTATTCAAGGTATCCTCACCTCTTTATCATACTAGGTACGTACCCTAATTTCGAGGGCGAAATTCCATAAGGAGGGGAGATTGTGAGACCCCATATTTTATCAATAAAGATTTAAATTTTGTCGAAATAATTTTTAATATTATGGTGTGAATTTGAGATAATATTATAGTTGTGGGTAGTATTTATAAATTTTGCAAAGTATGCAAGTTGTTATAAAATATTCGTTTGGTCGGGGAATATTCTTTTTGTTAGGGAATATTCGCATAACTACCAATCATTGGTGGACCCCACAATGTAATTATTATTGTCGGATTGAGAAAACGACAAAAATATTTTATAAAAAAATAACGGCGGAGGTGTTACCGTTAAAACCGCTTGAACTACCCGGTGGTAAAAGTACGATGTCTACGCTGTGGTTGCGATAAGTAGCACACGGTATTTGATTATTGATGCTTACGTGAGAAGTCACTTAATTATGCTCAATTATTACTACGATAATTCTTTGCATCATATCTCTTATATTATTGATTCAATTATTGTCACAGTATCATCTGTATAATATGTTATATTATTAATTGAGACGACAAGTTATAAATGATTAATAATTGTTGAAAGATTAAAAAATGTGTTGATTAAAAATAAAATAATTTGTGGTAATATTTATTCAATCCTTAATGTATATAAAGAGTCTGTTATGAGACGTTTGTGGTAAGTTTGATTATTTTATGGGGGGCCCATATGTCATTATCTAAGAGTCTCTTCGTCAATAGTAATTACCTTTGTGAATAGTAATTACCTTCGTCAATAGTATTTACCTTCGTCAATAGTATTTACCTTCGTCAATAGTAATTACCTTCGTCAATAGTAATTACCTTTGTGAATAGTAATTACCTTCGTCAATAGTATTTACCTTCGTCAATAGTAATTACCTTCACAATAGTAATTACCTTTGTAAATAGTAATTACCTTCACAATAGTAATTACCTTTACCGACGTCAAACCACTTGTCGCTTCACATTACAAAGGCGCCGAACCACCACTTGCTTTTTCACATTACAAAAAGGCCAAACCACTTGTCGAACCACTTGTCGTTTCACATTACAAAGCGCCGAACCACTTTTTTCTTTTCACATCACCAATCGTCAAGCCACTTTTCTTTTTCACATGGTAGGTCTTAAGCTAGAAATCTTCTATAAATAGAGGCCTAGTGCTTCATTATTTTCACGAATTCAATTTGAAACTCTAGAGAGAAACTATAGAGAAAGAAGAAAGAAAAGTATTCTCGCTACTTCACCTTGCCAATATTCGGTTCTTCTAAGGTAGGGAATATTATTTGTTGTACCCGTAAGGGTGTTATTCTTTTCTTATTCATGAAGAGAATCTGTTGTTATTCCATTGCTTATTATTCTGCTGGAATAACTCGTAGTAAAAGTGGTATACCCTATACATAACTTTGTGATACGCAGACATACCCTATACTTGGTGAAATCCTTATATTATTCCATTCTTATTTATTCATTGAATAACTCAGTATACGCTTAATCCCCTATACTTGGTGATCTCCTTCGTTATTCCATTCTTTATTATTCTGCTGGAATATCCATGCATGTGTTTTACACCGGACTCGGTTCCATTGTTTATTATTCCGCATTTATTATTCTCGCTGGAATATCCTCGTTCATGTGTTTTACACCGGACCGGGTTCCATTGTTTATTATTCAAAGATTTATTATTCTGTTGGATCATCCTGTGATTGTGAATTTCACGACTTCGTTCCGTTATTATTATTCTGGTTGGAATAACTTTGCTCTGCGCCAAGTACCGCATGCACGGTGATTTCTTTTGTTATTCCATTCTTTATTATACTCAAATAAGGTTAAATCTTTGACTTCTATACTCCATGAAATTAGTGGAATATCCTCGATATTTGCGCTTCATTCAATATCTTTTCATGGAAATATTCTTCCGATCATTCTTGAATTTTACTCTACAAAAAAAAGATCATTTTGACAATTTGGGCGTTAATAATTCCCGGATAAAATAATTCTTGAACTTGTTTTATTGAATTATGTCATCATTATCATCATCCTCATGTTATATTATGTTATCTTCGACTTTACGTGTATAGATGAACTTAGTATGATTATGACCAGAGGATCATTCGGTATAATCATGACTTGTTATAAATGATGTGATAAAAGTCCTCGGTGGCACAGAATGCGATGATGGATAATTTTGGTATGATTATGACCGGGGGTGATTCTAGATAGTCATGACCATTGATAATTTGATGAATATCCTCGCCGTAGTGTAGGGGGTGATTCGATGATGTGGATTATTTATTAAAGTCGAGTCTCGGCTATAATAATGATGAAAAACCTTTTAAAACCTAAAAGATAGTAGACTTTATTCTCTACTGACTCTTTTAATGGATTGCTTATTCCGCCGCAGATTAAACTTGTTGTCTATTGTATTTTATCGCTTAACAACGTTGAAGGCTAATGATAAATTATTCTCGCATTATCTTAGTCATAATATTTCTTCTTGGGCTAGTTGAGCTCACCCTTTCTTTCACCGTTTCTCTTGTGAAATGAGAAACATAGCCGGACGAAGTCTGGGAACGGAGTAATGGTCCGGAGGATAGCATTAGTAGTCCTCACTATTCGTGAAATAGTGTGATAATAGTAGTAATGAGAACTCCTTTTGAGTTTGTATAATATCTAGTAGACAATATTTGTATTCAAACTCACGCTTATATGTCGTATTGTACACTATGCTTATATTAGTAAGTTGTATTTGAATTTATGTACCATGTAAGTGGCGACCCAAGATGGGTGACGTATACCTAATTTTGGGGGCGTCACACCTTCCATAACAAATAGGTTCTTTGAGTCTTATCTGACACCCCCTTTTTGGACCGTTGATAAATTGAATAGATGGATGAGATTGAAACATAAATATACCTAGCCGGCACAAGCTTTACCGGCTTTTCTTTTAATATATTGCATTGGATGGTCAACTGTTGTCATTTTAATAATTTTAAAATGATTTTTTAATATTAAAATACTCCAAATAGGTATAAACTTGCTTTTAGGTATTATTTTTTTACGCATTTTTTCCTTTTTATGGGATGACTCGGCATATTAAAATTATATTAAAATAATAAAAAATAATCCGGTGAGCCACAACTTACATGTGTGTACGGATAATTTTTTTGAAAACATATTACTAATATATATAAATGCGAGAAGACATATTACTAATATTAAGTATTACTATACTAATATTAAGTATTACTAATATTATTAATACTTAATATTAGTAATACTTAATATTATTAAAAATAATATTATTAATATTTTATTACTAATATTAAGTATTAATAATATTATTTTGTAATAATATTATAAGTATTACTAATATTTTGTAATAATATTATATTTAATATTATAAGTATTAATATTTTGTAATAATGTTATACTAATATTAAGTATTACTAATATTATTAATACTTAATATTATTACAAAATAATAAAATTAATATTTTATTACTAATATTAAGTATTAATAATATTATTTTGTAATAATATTATAAGTATTACTAATATTTTGTAATAATATTATATTTAATATTATAAGTAATACTTAATATTAGTAGTAATATGTACTAACGCATGTATATATATTAATAATATGTTTTCAAAAGATTATCTACCGAATACAAAGTCGCTGTACCGGATTATTTTTATATTAAGTATTAATATTTTGTAATAATGTTATACTAATATTAAGTATTACTAATATTATTAATACTTAATATTATTACAAAATAATATTATTAATATTTTATTACTAATATTAAGTATTAATAATATTATTTTGTAATAATATTATAAGTATTACTAATATTTTGTAATAATATTATATTTAATATTATAAGTAATACTTAATATTAGTAATATGTACTAACGCATGCATATATATAGTAATATATGTTTTCAAAAGAATTACCTACCGGCAATGTCGTGGTTTGGATTGGATTATTTTATTATTTTAATATAATTTTAATATACCGAGTCATCCCATAAAAAGGAAAAAATGCGTAAAAAAAATAATACCCTACTTAAGATAAGCTATGCCTACTTTAGTATTTTAATATTAAAAAATCATTTTAAAATTATTAAAATGATAACAGTTGACCATCTAATGCAATATATTAAAATAAAAGCCGGTAAAGCTTGTGCCGGCTGGGTATATTTATGTTTCAATCTCAGCCATCTATTCAATTTATCAACAGTCCAAAAAGGGAGTGTTGACAAAGATTATCATAAGAATCCTTTATTATGGAAGGACTCCATATATATATATATATATATATATATATATATATATATATATCCCAAATTTCTCCACAACACGTAAGAAAAGAAAAGCGATAAAGATGACGGGGAGGGAGGGAGGGAGGAGGAGGAAGATGATTAGGTACGTATTGATCTGACTAAAGTTAAGGTTTGGAGTTAAAATTTGGAGTTTTGCTAGACTACATTACATTACACAACCTTTATATTATATTCAGCCTATTAAGCATCCTAATCTATCTGTCGGTCTCGGTCGAGATAGTATTCTTATTTATGTAATCCATCCGTCTCATATATAATATATGACCTTTTCAGAGTTGTCCATAAAAATTAAGAAAATAATTATATAATATTAAATATAGAATTAATTATCTATAATATTATTTATTATATTTATTTCATACTTTTTCTTATTTGTAATATTTTTTCATGAGAGAATAATTTTGAAAATATTTTAACTAATTTTCTTAAATTATATAAAACGTCAAATAATTTTTTTAAAAAAATTATATAAAACGTTATATATTATAAGATGAAAAGAGTATTAACCTAATCACTTTTTTTGTTTTTACTTTAATTAAATTCATACATTATTTCCAGATCGTCTCATCATTTTTTGGTTGTACAGTTGTTGTGACGCTCCCAAAATAGGTCCATTCCATCCAACTTATTCTGAGTTGTCAAATACATGGTACAGAAAATAACTATAACTTTATTACTACAATTGTCGTGTAAAATACAACAACACATATACTGTGAGTAACGTATATAATACGACAATATTCATACTCAAATTATTACATGTCATATAAAGCACAGCAGCAAATATTTCAAGTCTCCAAAGGGACACGAGAAGATTTTTTTATTCTCTTCATTTTAATGTGGTGCACTTTTAACGCTTCTAGGATGGGTTCGCCTCACCCTATTATTGTTTACCAAAATCAATTATTAAGTGACGTATAAAATACGACACACACATCTTAGGTTCTCAATACAATTATATATTGCATGTCATGCCATTTAATAATGTATTGAGAAACTTCGACAGTCTCGGACCATCACACTATTCTCTTGTTATCCCCGCTCGACCCAGCTACACTTTTATTACCTGAAAGGAATTGTGAAACAAAAGGGTGAGCAAAACTAGCTCAGTAAATTAAGAATATCATGACTAAAGATAATTAAATTATCAATAGCATTCATTAGTAATAAATCATAGATTTAGAACATATGGTAGATGATAAAACTTTTTCAACCATAGTTGCAGCGGAACGAGCAATCCATTAAAAGAGTCAAATAGACCATAAAGTCTATTATCTCTCCATGTTAAAAGTCCACCAACAATATTTTATCCTGTAACATCAATCAACAGATCCTGTTCACAGTCATGCGAATAACTCATAATCATAATTGTAGTTCTAAATTCCTCTTCTCATCCAGGACGAAGATAATTTTCATCATATGTCTTTACCTGAAACATCAAAGATCATGGTTATACCAAATCACAGTTCCTGTTTATAATTATTCTAATAAATTCATCTTTGCACCACGGCCAAAGATATTCATCAACAGTTCATGTAAGACCCCAACTTATTATTAATGAAATTTAATTTTCTCTATTTATTATTTTGAAATAGTAAGGGTTGATTTGATTAATGTGGATAGTTAAGGGTAAAATACGCAAATACTTCAAAATAAGCAAGTGGTTATAAAATATTCATTGTTGTTTGGGAATATTCGTTTGGTCGTGGAATATTCGTATCGTCGGGGAATATTCGTGCATTGACGGCGCAAAAGACCGTGTGGGGCCCCATAACTTGAAAGCGATTTGGATGAAGAAAACGACAAATATAAGTTGTTTAAAAAAATAACAACAGAAGTTATTACTGCAGATTAATCTTTATTAAAATACTCGGTGGTTAAAACACAAGAAGACACTTGGTATTGCACCAATTATTGATTCTTACGTAAGAAGGCACTACTCAATAATGGTTACAAAGAATTACTTATTCAAAGATTTTATTGATTTAATAATTCTCATATTGATATTTTATATTCTTGTTGTTTCAATAATTGTCATTACACGCATTTTTCATTATCGAAGCAATAATTCATATTATCCGAATAATATTATTAGATAACATTATTGGCAATGTCTAAAAAGTTCTCACTCAAGGAGAGGTTTGGTCACCTAATCATGGCCAGCCAAGAAGGAGAAATTCTTATTGAAAGCCCCTCTTTCTTGGGAACCTGCACTCATTGTCAATATTATGATTTTGTAATATTATTTGTGAATAATTAATTATTGATTTATATGATGAGAAAATATTGATTTTATGTGGATATAGATGGAGAAAATTTTTAATGTGACAATTGTTGAAAATTAAAATTTTATCTTTTTCGATAAAATAATTCATTTAAATATATTATTATATTTTAATAATATAATAATGGTGATATTTTTACAACGAATGTGGGATATATGAGTATACGAGGAGGAAGAGTATTTTTATTGTAATAAATGTTTAAAACATGTTAAACATGCTCGGTGGACCCCATTTATCGATCGAAATTTGATTATAAATTGTAAAATCGCCTGCTTGTGGATTTCTTTATCAATTTCTATTTGGAATTTGGAAAAACTTTCTTCCGCAAAGTTGTAGAGAATTGAATTTCCTATAAAAACACGTGAGATTCAATTTTCTGATGAAAGGGCTATTTATTATGAATTATTGAAGTTCAAGTCTAAATAATTGATTTTGGAAGTTTAAAATATTTAAAATTAGAAAAATGTTTTTTTTTCTTACTTTTTCTAGAATGTGGCATGTGTTTGATGGCTGAAATCAGATTCTAGGCATGCGTATGAAATTTATATAATTATATTATTAAATTATTAAATTTTCTGCTTTTGGTTTCTAAGCAATTTCCTATAAATAGGTGCTTAGGGTTAGAATTGAAAATCACACCGTAAATCAAGTTTTCTCTCTATATTATCGAGTGTATTCTTGTGAGTATTTTGAGTATACTTTGAGTATTGTTAGACGGTCTGCAAGTTCCTTCAAAGACTATATCCTAGATTCCAATTTAGAAAGTACTAATCTTTCGAGGTAAGGGATGTTATTTTCTTCTCAAATGATATTATTTCTTCAATATCATTATCTTTGAAATATTGTTTGAAACTTTTATCAAATTTGGAATTTTTTTCATGTCGGGTTACTTATTCATGAGTTACTATTCACGAGAGTTACTATTCACGAGTTACTATTCATGAGTTACTATTCACGAGTTACTATTCACGAGTACTATTCATGAAGCGTGAAGATGTTTTTTTGGGAAATTTCTATCTTTTGGTGTCTGAGTTACTTATTCACGTGATACGGCACTATTCACGATATCAGACTATTCAATTTAAAAAATAAAATTTCTTCTTTTTGTCCAAAATATCTATTCGGATACTAGCTTTGATTGTATCCATGTTTTGATCATTCTTGAATTTTACACCACTATGATTATTTTTGAGGTATTTTTGAACATGGATAAAACAAAGTACGAATCCTTAATCCTTAATCCTTGTCATTTTGTTTCACTTTGGATTCGTTTCTTTAAAAAATATTTTCATCATCCTCGGTCTTAAATGATGATATTATTGAATATCTTTGGCCCAGTAGTGCAAAGATGAATGATTTCTGAAGAATATCTTTGGTCAGTAGTGCAAAGATGAACATGTGTTTAGATGAACATGATTAATCGATGAATATCTTTGGCCAGTAGTGCAAAGATGAATATTTGATTCCGTATGTATATTGATTGATGTTACAGGGGATAAAAGATAGACGATGAACTTTTAAATTCATACATGTAAGATAGTAGTTTGCATTCTCTACTTAACTCTTCTAATGAATTATTATTTCATTGCGAATATTGATTTAAAATTTGTTGTCTATTGTATTCTATTAGATTTTTCCTGTTGAAGACTAACGATAATTTGTTGTATATTATCTTAGTCATAATATTCTTTACTCTTGGGCTAGTTGAGCTCACCCTTTTCCTTTTTGTTCCATTTTTCTTCTCGTGAGGCGAGAATATAGCGAAGTACGCAGTGGGTATGGAATGAAGGTTTTAGAAAGAATTGTTTAGTAGTCCTCACCATTTTTGTAAAATAATGTATCAATAAATGTGATTAGGATTTATTTGAGTATAGATATTGTCTGAAGATAATATTTGTATTCAAACTCACAGCTTTTACTGGTTGTAATAATAAAGTTGTAGTTGTTTCGCATTCACGTATTGACAACTCGTAATAGTGATGTATACCTATTTTGGGGCGTCCATTAGTGGTATCGAGCTTAGGATATGATCTCCAAGTGAGATCGGGAATAGAACTAGGAGGGAGAGACGAGTAAATCCTTCGCCAAGTGTGTCCTACCTAAGCTTATTTTTTAGTTGGTCGAAGATATAAGGATATTATGTGATATATTGATTTCCTTAATTAACCCTTATTTTATGACGATGATTGAGAATGTCGAATCAAAATATTAACAATGGAAATGAGACCGTGGAGACGCTCTTACTCACCAACGAGGAGAACGTGCAACAGTCGGGCAATGTTCTTCCCGTGAACAACACCACACGAAAGCGTATGATGATGAACGAGGGATGTTTAGAAGCTTTTTGTAGTTCATGCAAAATCGATTTAGGGAGACTCGTGTTCAAAATACAGGAGAAATGATAGCAATTCACGGGTTGTCACAAATGCAAGCGATTCAAGAGTCGGGACCACCTGAATTTAAGGAAAGCCGATCCGATCATGGCGGAAACATGGGTCAAGCAAATTACCAAGATATTCGATGTCTTGGGATGCACGGAAGAACAGAAGGTTCCATTCGCCACCTTTATGTTCCGTGGCGAAGCGACTCACCGGGTGGGAGTCTCAGAAGCGCACCCATCCAAAAGACTCAAAGATGTCTTGGGAGACATTTGAAATTATTTAATGACAAATACTTTCCCGAAAGTGTTCACTATATGAAGGAAGTGGAGTTCATCAGATTAGAACAAAACAACATGACGGTGTCTCAAAGACGAGGCAAAGTTTGCGAGAGTTATCCAGTTTCAGACCTCATTTGGTAGAGAATGAGGAACGTATGACGCGGATGTTTTTGAGAGGTTTGAAACCCTAAGATACGACAACATCTCATTTCTCATAAATTTTCTCTCTATTCAGATGTTGTAAAATGGGCTCAATTATTAGAGCGAGATAACGAAATACGGTCAACCGAGGACCATAACCGTGGATCGTACTGTAGATAGCGAACAATGTAATAATGATAACCAAATGGAGAAAGAAACAGACGGACAAAATGGTAACCACTCCGTGGTAATCATGGCCATGAAAATAGAAGAAGCGAGTCGGGAGGAGATTTTAAAAGAGGAGATTTAACAACGACCATGTGAAGACGATAAAGTCTTGCAAAGAATCGGTTCTAAGGGAGGAGAACGACCACCCATCATATCTGCTACAAATGCGAAAAGAGGGAAATATCACCAAACCCGCCCACAACAGCCAAGGTATGCTATAATTGTGGAAAGGAAGGACATATCGCCGAGATCAGACAATGCGAAACCTAGTTCAATGGGACTACGGTGACTCAAAAGATCATCCCAAAAAAGTCAAAGTCAACGATTCCGGAAGAGCGTTTGTTGTGATCGGTCATAATGCGAGAACCCAAACGAGGTGATCACGGGTAAGCTATTTATAAATTCTTGCCAAGTTTATACCTTACTTGATACCTGTGGTACCCCCATTCATTTATCTCTCCTGCATGTGCTCAACGCTTAAACTTGACTCGGAGAAATTAGACTTTGACCTATCTGTGGAAACTCCAGTTAGAGAAACTTTCATCACATCCACT
The DNA here is from genome assembly GCA_020205615.1 of Panax quinquefolius. Taxonomy (NCBI): domain Eukaryota; kingdom Viridiplantae; phylum Streptophyta; class Magnoliopsida; order Apiales; family Araliaceae; genus Panax; species Panax quinquefolius. The sequence goes on from CM035168.1 coordinate 125,991,318, forward strand.
ATTTATAAATCTTGTTTGATTCAAGTTGGCACCATCACCTTACCATTGACCTTATCTCTTTAAAGATACTTGCTTTTGATGTGATTTTAGGGATTGATTGGTTAACTACTCATCATGCCAAAATTGATTGTTTTCGTAAGGTTGTTAGTTTTCATATTCCTAACCAACCTTGTTATGACGAATTCAAGCAACTAAACCATTAAAATCAATCACCGTCATATCTAATCATAAAGCTATTCGCTTATTGAAAAATGATGTGTCAAGCTTTCTTAGCCCATGTTATGGATTTGAATAAAGACACATCAAATTTGAATAATATTCTGTTGTTATTGACTTTCCGATGTTTTTCAAGAACTTCCTTGGCCTACCCCCCGAACGTGAAGTTGAATTATTTATTGATCTTGAACCCAGTACAAAGCCCATTTCTAAAACCCCATATCGAATGGCTCCTATTGAACTTCAGGGAGTTAAAGGTCCAACTACAGAATTGTTGGACATCGGTTTCATTCGTCCCCAAGACATCTCCTCGGGGTGCTCCTGCTTTTATTTGTAAAGAAGAAAGACGGGAGTATGCGACTTTGTATTGACTATCTGAATTGAACCATGCCACCATCAAGAATAGGTATCCTCTACCTCGTATTGATGACTTGTTTGACCAATTGCGAGGGCACAATTCTTTTCAAAATCGATCTTCGCTCGGATATCATCACCAAGATTAGAATCGAGGATATTCCAAAGACCGCCTTTAAAACTCTGGTTCGGGCATTATGAATTCTTAGTCATGTCTTTCTGATCGACTAATGCTCCTAAGACTTTCATGGATATGATGAACCGAGTATTCAAGGAATATTTGGATCGGTTTGTTGTTGTCTTTATTGATGACATCCTTATATATTCCAAAAGTCGTGAAGATCATGAGCACCATTTGAAGTTTGGTACTCCAAAGGCTTCATGAAAATAAACTATATGCCAAATTAAAGAAATGTGAGTTCGGCTTGAGGAAGTAGCATTCCTTGGGCACGTGGTGTCGAAACATGGAGTATCTGTTGATCCGTGAAGATTGAAGCAATACAAAGTTGGAACAACCAAGTCGGTGGATCAAGCACGTAGCTTTTGGGCTTAATGGTTATTATCGGAGATTCGTGGAAGGGTTTTCTCGAATCGCTACTCCATTAACTCAAATTAACTTTCGGAAGGATACAAAATTCGCTTGGAAGCGAAGAATGCGAGAAAAGTTTCCAGAGCTTAAGAGAGACTTATTTCTAAGACTGTTCTAACAATACCATCCGGTTCGGATGGATTTGTTATCTACAAATGATGCTTCGTGCAAAGGGTTAGGATGTGTTCTCATGCAACGTGGGAAAGTCATAGCCTATGCCTCATGACAACTTAAAGAGTATGAGAGGAATTATCCTACTCATGATCTAGAGTTAGCGGCAGCAAATGTTTTTATTAAAGATATGGAGGTACTATCTATATGGGGAGATAGTGGAGAAATATTCGCACCATAAAAGCCTTAAATATTTCTTCCTCAAAAAGAACTCAACATGCGCAAGCAATGACGCTGGCTCGAGCTATTGAAAGACTACGACCACACTATTCAATACCATCCCGGAAAGCGACGTGGTAGTGACGACGTTGAGTAGAAGATCATATCACGAACGAAAAGTGCGATGATGTCAAGTATACGACAGAGCCAACTTTAATAGAAAAGTTAAGGTTGCTCAAGCCACCGAGCCCGAGAAATGCGTGCGTATGAAGAAGAAAGTACAAGAAGGAGCTATTCCAAGCGAGAATTGATGAAGAAGGAATACTTCGAGTCCACTCTAGACTTTGTGTTCCTAACGACTCTGATTTGAAGTACAAGATTATGATGGAGGCACACAATACACCATTTGCAATCCATCTTGGAAGTACTAAAATGTATCGTGATCTTCGACATACATTTTAGTGGAACAATATGAAGAGAGAGATTGCAAAGTTTATCTCAATGTGTTTAACTTGTCAACGTGTAAAGGCGGAGCATCTAGTACCTAAGGGTCCGTTGCAACCACTTGAGATTCCGAAATGGAAGTGGGAACACATTACCATGGATTTCATTCTGGGTCTTCCTACGGTTTCTCGGGGCATCAATGCTATTTGGGTTATTGTTGATAGATTAACCAAGTCCGCTCATTTCTTGCCGACACTGGAGACTTATTCACTTGAACGCCTTGCTAGTATATACGTTTGAATGAGATTGTGAGGTTGCATGGCATGCCCAGTATCCATAGTTTCAATCGTGACCCAGATTCACTTCAAGATTTTGGGTTAGCTTGCAAAAAAGCTATGGGCACGGATTTATGATTGATTCAAGATACCATCCTCAAACGGACGAGACAATCGAAAGGGACTATTCAAACTCTTGAAGATTTATTAAGACTCGTGTCCTGACTTCAAGGGCGGGTTGGGATAAGTATTTACCATTGGTAGAATTCTCCTACAACAACAGCTTTTCGAGCAAGTATAGGTGTGGCTCCATTTGAAGCATTATATGGACGAAAGTGTCGCTTCTCCATATGTTGGGACGAGGTGGGTGAAGCAACATTGTTAGGGACCCGAAGTTAAGACGTATGACTACGGAAAAGATCCAAATGATTCGACAACGATATAAAAGCAAGCACAAGATCGACAAAAAGAGTTATGCGGATCTTCATCGAAAGGACGTGGAATTTAGTGTGGGGATCATGTATTGTTGTTGAGTTGCTCCATGGAAGGAGTTACAAGATTTGGGAAGAGAGGAAAGCTCAATCCACGATTTATTGGTCCATTTCAAATTCTTGACCGAGTAGGAAATGTAGCCTATAGACTCGCGTTACCTCGAGTATGTCTCGTGTTCATAATGTGTTTCATATATCATACTTCAGAAATTTGTGAAAGACCCAAACCACGTTATTGAAGTTAGAACCGGACGAGATAGCCAAGACTTAACGTATGAGGAGGTACTGCCAAGATCTTAGATAGGAAGGAGCATGTCCCTACGCCAAGAAAGGTCATACCACAAGTTAAAGTTTTGTGGAGGAATCATGCTATAGAGGAAATGACCTGGGAATTGGAAACGGAAATGAAAGCGAGGTATCCTCACCTTTTCGAAACACCAGGTACGTACGTCAATTTTGAGGACGAAATTTCATAAGGAGGGGAGGTTGTAAGACCCCAACTTATTATTAATGAAATTTAATTTTCTCTATTTATTATTTTGAAATAGTAAGGGTTGATTTGATTAATGTGGATAGTTAAGGGTAAAATACGCAAATACTTCAAAATAAGCAAGTGGTTATAAAATATTCATTGTTGTCGGGGAATATTCGTTTGGTCGTGGAATATTCGTCTTTGTCGTGAATATTCGTATTTACGGCGCCCATGACCATGTGGGCCCCATAACTGAAAGCGATTGGATGAAGAAAACGACAAATATAAGTTGTTTAAAAATAACGGTATTAGTTATTCACAGTTAATCTTGTTAAAATACTCGGTGGTTAAAACACAAGAAGATACTACGGTATTGCACCAATTATTGATTCTTACGTAAGAAGGCACTACTCAATAATGGTTACGAATTATTCTTGCTCAAAGATTTTATTGATTTAATAATTGTTGCGTTGATATTTTATATTCTTTGTTGTTTCAATAATTGTCATTACACAAGATTTTCATTATCGAAGCAATAATTCATATTATCCTAATAATATTATTAGATAACATTATTGGCAATGTCTAGAAAGTTACTGCTCTAAGGAGAGGTTTGGTCACCTAATTGCGCCAAGAAGGAGAAATTCTTATTGAAAGCCCCTTCTTTCGACGAATCTGCTCATTGTCAATATTGTGATTACGTAATATTATTTGTGAATAATTAATTATTGATTCATATGATAAGGAAAATATTGATTTTATGTGGATATAGATGGAGAAAATTTTTAATGTGACAATTGTTGAAAATTGAAATTTTATCTTTTTCCGATAAAATAATTCATTTAAATATATTATTATATTTTAATAATATAATAATGGTGATATTTTTACAACGAATGTGCGATATATGAGTATACGAGGAGGAAGAGTATTTTTATTGTAATAAATGTTTAAAACATGTTAAACATGTCAATGGACCCCATTTATTGATCGAAATTTGATTATAAATTTGTAAAATCGCCTTGCTTGTGGATTTCGGTCAATTTCTATTTGGAATTTGGAAAACTTTCTTCTTCAGTAAAGTTGTAGAAATTGAATTTCCTATAAAAACTCATGAGATTCGAATTTTCTGATGAAAGGGCTATTTATTATGAATTATTGAAGTTCAAGCTCAAATAATTGATTTTTGGAAGTTTAAAATATTTAAAATTAGAAAAAAAACGTTTTTCTTACTTTTTCTAGAATGTGGCATGTGTTTGATGGCTGAAATCAGATTCTAGGCATGCGTAGGAAATTTATATAATTATATTATTAAATTATTAAATTTTCTACTTTTGTTCTAAGCAATTTTCTATAAATAGGGTCTTGGGTTAGAATTGAAAATCACACCGTAAATCAAGTTTTCTCTCTATATTATCGAGCGTATTCTTGTGAGTATTTTGAGTATACTTTGAGTATTGTTAGACGGTGCAAGTTCCTTCAAGACTATATCCTAGATTCCAAATTTAGAAACTCTTAATCTTTTCGAGGTAAGGGATGTTATTTTCTTCTCAAATGATATTATTTCTTCAATATCATTATCTTTGAAATATTGGTTGAAACTTTTTATCAAATTTGGAATTTTTTCATGTCGGGGTTACTTATTCATGAGTTCTTATTCACGAGTTACTATTCACGAGTTCTTATTCACGATTACTTATTCACGAGTACTATTCATGAAGCGTGAAGATGTTTTTTTTGGAAAATTTCTATCTTTTGGTTTGAGTTACTATTCACGATATCGGACTATTCACGATATCGACACTATTCACCTAAAAATAAAATTTCTTCTTTTTGTCCAAAATATCTATTCGGATACTAGCTTTGATTGTATCCATGTTTTGATCATTCTTGAATTTTACACCACTATGATTATTTTTGAGGTATTTTTGAACATGGATAAAACAAAAGTACTAATCCTTAATCCTTAATCCTTGTCATTTTGTTTCACTTTGGATTCGCTTTTTAAAAATATTTTTCATCATCCTCGGTCTTAAATGATGATATTATTGAATATCTTTGGCTCAGTAGTGCAAAGATGAATGATTTCTGAAGAATATCTTTGGTAGTAGTGCAAAAGATGAACATGTGTTTAGATGAACATGACCAATCGATGAATATCTTTGGCCCAGAGTGCAAAAGATGAATATTTGATTCCGGATGTATATTGATTGATGTTACAGGGATAAAAGATGAGACGATGAACTTTTAAATTCATACATAGAAGATAGTAGTTTGCATTCTCTACTTAACTCTTCTAATGAATTATTATTTCATTGCGAATATTGATTTAAAATTTGTTGTCTATTGTATTCTATTAGATTTTTCCTGTTGAAGACTAACGATAATTTGTTGTATATTATCTTAGTCATAATATTCTTTATCGGGCTAGTTGAGCTCACCCTTTTCCTTTTTGTTCCATTTTTCTTCTCGTGGAGGCGAGAATATAAATGCAGTACTTAGCCTGGAGTATGGAATGAAGGTTTTAGAAAGAATTGTTTAGTAGTACTCACCATTTTTGTAAAATAATGTATCAATAAATGTGATGAGGTTTTATTTGAGTATAGATATTGTCTAGAAGATAATATTTGTATTCAAACTCACAGTTTTATGGTTGTAATAATAAAGTTGTAGTTGTTTCTGTACCATGTATTGACAACTCAGAATAGGTGATGTATACCTATTTTGGGGGCGTCACAGTTCATCTTTGCACTATATGCCAAAGATATTCAACAACATGTCATCTTTGCACTACGGGCCAAAGATATTCAACAACAAGTCATCTTTGCACTACGGGCCAAAGATATCCATCAATAATTCATCTTTGCACTACAGGCAAAAGATATTAATATCTCAAAGAAATACATAATCATTTCAGAATTTATATAAACCATAATTATAATCATGTTGATCAATTCACCTTTGCACTTAAGCTAAAAATATTCAATTGTAAATTCAATGGTCATGATCATACCAATCAACAATTCATCTTTGCATTACTGGCCAAAGAGAACCCATAGTCACGATCATATCAATAATCTACCCATCTTTACACTTAAGTCAAAGAGAAATTTTTTCACCAGAATTATAAAAATGTTATATATGATAAAAAAAAAACAATATGATCAACAACTGTATTTAATTTCAAGAGTAAGATTCTTAAATCAATGATTTCATAACACCTTAATCCAAATGTTATAAATCTCTTAATAATCTCATAATCTAATATTATTAATACTACCACAATATTTTAATCATTTTTTAAACTTATAAACAATTTATTTTAATTGTTTACACTTTACTAAATAATGCATTTAATCATACTAAAATACCAAACTCATAAGAGTTCATCACCAATAACCAACAACCTCATCAAAAATCTGCATATACCATATATAGGATTCTCAAGCCATAAAATCCTATTTTTCAATTTTGTTACTTCACATAACATATTTAATTCATTTACTCATAACTAGTTCATTTTCATGAAAAATACCAAATCAGTTTCAAAAATATTTCTTTTCTGGGATTTAGAATAATATAGTCCCATATTTAACATATATTTTTCTTGAAATTTTAAAATTCATTTACTATTTTTCATATGGCCAAAACTACCGAATATTTAGATATTTATCATAAATTGTACTTCTATCCAAAAATTCCTAAATTTACATAGTATATTGATATTATATAGATGTACTCCCAATAAAAATTTCATCAATTTTAGAGTTAACCACAAGGAGTTATAAGGGTTTACTTTTAAAATAGTCTTTTCTCATAAAATTCATAACTCCTAACATCCAAAAATTACCATTTTTGGACAAAATCTATAAAACTCATCAAATTATCATTTCAAATTTTTCCAGAATTTTTAAAGATTCAGAAAAATTTCGAAACCGAAAAACATATAACCCTTAAAATTCCTTATCTCAAAAGAGCAGTACTTCTGACTGGAATATCGGATGTAAAACCGAAGGAAACTTCCACTGAATAACAACTATCAAAGTATCTAAATACTCACAAAAATATGCTCGATAATATAGAGAGAAAGAAAACTTGTTTCTGGTGTGATTTTCAATTCTAACATAAGCAACTATTTATAGGAAAATGTTATAACGCCAAAAGAGACTAAATTAATAAAATAATATTATTATTATTTTCTTCTTCTACACATGCCATCCTTGAATCAAAACTTCATCCATCATAGTGGGGCCCACCAAAAATCAGCCACCTTCCCCAACAACCAAAAGTGGGTCTCACCCGATTTTAATAAAAATTATTTTATTTTTCAAAATTTCAATAATTCATAGAAAATAGACTGTTTATCAGAAAAATACAAATTTTATGTCCATTTCACACGAAATAGAATTCTCTACAACTTTACAAAAGAGAATTTTTCCAAATTCCAGACAAAAAAAATCCGAAATCCACAAATAGACGATTTTCAACACCTTTTAAAATTCATAACAAATCATACGTTAATTTTTAACGGTTCAAAATTTGTGGACATATATACTCAACTTATATATGTATAACATATCCAAAAATCACAACGATCCAACTATCGGATTAAAATTATAACTCACATTGATAGAGCTTTAAGAACAATCGATTTGATCTTTTAATACCTCTAATCCGGCTAACAAAATCTTGATAAAACACGTCCACATTAATTCCTTCATTTATAACCACATAAATCCATCATTTATATTCGCATAAAATAAATATTTCCTTATCATATAAATCAATAATTAATTATTCACAAATAATATTACAGAATCTCAATTATGACAACCAGGTGGTTCCTAGGAAATAGGGGACTTTCTAATAAGGATTTTTCCTTACTGGCGCGCAATTAGGTGACCAAACCTCTCCTTGACAGAACTTTCTAGACATTGCCAATAATGCTATCTAATAATATTATTCAAATAATATGAATTATTGATCTGATAATGGGAAATACTGTGCAATGACAATTATTAAAACAACAACAATATAAAATATCAACGCAACAATTATTGAATCAATAGAATAAAATATTGAATAGAAATTACTGTAACAATTATTGAGTAAAGGCCTTCACATACGTAAGAATTAATAATTAAAAAAATCGCATGCGATACAGGTGCCATTTCTTTATGCGACCACGCCATTACTTTATTTTAACCACCGTATTCCAACAATTGTTAATTGTAATAACTACGCCGTTATTTATAAAAACTCAAACTTGTCATTTTCTTCATCCGAGCGCTTATTACATTATGGGGCCCATGAATGGGTACATCTTGTTGCATTTAATATTCCCAAACAACAAGAATATTCCACGACCAAACGAATATTCCCCAACAGAAATGAGTATTTTATAACCACTTGCGTATTTTGAAAATTTTATATATATCACCCTTAACTTTACTTCTTATCAATTTAACCATCTACTGAATAATAATTTTAAGAAAAATTGAATACTTTTATTTCACAAAATTCGGGGTCTTACAATCTCCCCTCCTTATGAAATTTCGTCCCTGAAATTTACGTACCTGATATTTCAAAGAGTTGAGAATACCTTGCTTTCATTTTAGATTTCATCTTCCCTGTCATCATGATTTCTCCATTGCTCATCTCCTGTATTTCAGATATCATTCTAGAATACAACATCAAAATAAGGGTTAATTGAATAAATTAACATATCACATAATATCCCGATATTATGACTCACCAACAAATAAGCTTAGGTAGGACACACTAGCGAAGTATTTACTCGTCTCTCCCCTCCTAGTTCTATTCCCCGATCTCCGCTAGAGACCATATCCCTAAGCTCTGATACCAACTGTGACGCCCCCAAAATAGGTCCATTCCATCCAACCTATTCTGAGTTGTCAAATACATGGTACAGAAAATAACTACAACTTTATTACTACAATTGTTTTGCAAAATACAACAACACATATACTGTGAGTAACGTATATAATACGACAATATTCATACTCAAATTATTACATGCCATATAAAGTACAGCAGCAAATATTTCAAGTCTCCAAAGGGACACGAGAAGATTTTTTTGTTCTTTTCATTTTAATGCGGTGCACTTTTGACGTTTCTAGGATGGGTTCGCCTCACCCTATTGTTGTTCACCAAAATCAATTATTAAGTGACGTATAAAATATGAAACACACATCTTAGGTCCTCAATACAATTATATATTGCATGTCATGCCATTTTATAATGTATTGAGAAACTTCGACAGTCTCGAACCATCACACTATTCTCTTGTTATCCCCACTCGACCCAGCTACACTTTTATTACCTGAAAGGAATTGTGAAACAAAAGGGTGAGCAAAACTAGCTCAATAAAGAATATCATGAGTAAAGATAATTAAATTATCAATAGCCTTCGTCAGTAATAAATCAGAGATTTAGAACATATGGTAGATGATAAAACTTTTTGAACTATAGTTGCAGCGGAACGAGCAATCCATTAAAAGAGTCAAATAGACCATAAAGTCTATTACCTTCTCCATGTTAAAAGTCCACCAACAATATTTTATCCCTGTAACATCAATCAACAGATCCTTTTCATAGTCATGTGAATAACTCATAATCATAATTGTAGTTCTAAATTCCCCTCCTCATCCAGGACGAATGTGACGCCCCCAAAATAGGTATACATCACCCATCTTGAGTCGCCAAATACATGGTACTAAATTTAAATACAACTTGATTATACAACAGTCGTGTAAAATACGACAAAATACATGCTGTGAGTTTTAATACAAATATTATCATCTAGACAATATCCACACTCAATTTAGTCCCCATTACATTTATTATCACACTATTTAACAGAATAGTGAGGACTACTAAGACACCATCTCGGACCATCACTCCATTCCCTGACTAGTCCCGGCTACGTTCTCATTTCCTGAAGAGAACAGTGGAAGAAAGGGTGAGCTTAACTAGTCTAGTAAGAAATATTATGACTAAGATAATGCAGAATAAATTATCATTAGTCCTCAACAGTGTTAAACTGATAAAATAAAATAGATCGACATCATGTTTAACTGCAGCGGAACATGCAATCCATTAAAAGAGTTAAGTAGAGAATAAAATCTATTATCTTTTATGATTTAAAAAGGTTTTTCATCACTTTTATCGCTGAGACTCAGCTTAATAAATAATCCACATCATCCCTGTACTACGGCCAAGGATATTCATTAGGGTCACGACCATAAATTATCCATGCACTACGGGCCAAGGATATTTATATTTGTGTATTCATCAATGGTCATGATCATGCCAACAACAGTCCATCAATGTACTTCGGGACAATGAGGAGTTTTACCACATCATTTGTAATATTACAGTACACCGAATAATCCCTAGTCATAATCATACCAAGTCCATCTATGCACTACAGGCCACAGATGACTTTCAATAATAATATAAACATGAGGATGATGACAATGATATAAGAATTCAATAAAACAAGTTCAAGAATTAATTTATTCAGGAACTAATAACGTCCAAATTGTCAACATGATACTTCTTTGTAAAGTAAAATTCAAGAATGCTCAGAAGAATATTTTCATGAAAAGATACTGGATGAAGCGCAAATATCAAGAATATTCCACTAATTTCATGGAGTGTAGAAGTCAAAACTTTAACCAACTGAGTATAATAAAGAATGGAATAACAAAAGAAATTACCATAAATGCGGTATTGGCATAGACAAGTTATTCCATCGAATAATAAATAACGAAACCGGTGTCGGTGTAATACACCTTGATGTGATATTCAACGATGTAATAATAAAGAATGGAATACAATAGAAATCACCATGCATGCGGTACTTCGCATAGACAGGTTATTCCAACAGAATACTAAATGACGGAACCAGGTCAAGTGAAATTCACACCAATAGGATGTTCCAACAGAATAATAAAGACGGAACCGGTTCGGTAAAAAGCATGAGATAGGATATTCCAATGTAATAATAAAGATTTTAAACAATTCCCAGTAAAGACGCATGTGATATTCCAATGAATAATAAAAGAATGGAATACGTAAGAATTTCACCAAGTATAGGGTAGCCACAGATATCAAAGTTATTCCAACGTAATAATAAAGATGGAATAATAGAAGTTTTCTTCATGAATATAAAAGAAATAATACCCCTTACCGTAAAAGAAACTTGATATCGAAGTAGTGAAGTAGCGAATACTTTTCTTCTTTCTCTCTATAGTTTCTCTCTTTAGTTTCGATTGAATTAAAGAAATAATGAAGAAATGAGTTTCATTTATAGAAGAATGGAATGAATAAGAACCAATCCATGAACGGTCTGCATTAATTTACTTTAATCGGACGGTCCATATTTAAAAGCATAATCTTTTAAATAAAATATAATATATTCTATTTATAATCTAATAAAACGAATACTTTTAAAAAGATTTTACTATGCAAGCACTATGCATAATAAAATATAATATATTCTAATTATTGTCTAATAAAACAGATAACTTTATAAAAGTATTATGTTTTATATAAAAATATTTTACTATTAGCCTAATAAAACGAATAACTTTATAAAAGTATTCTGCTTTATATAAAAAGTTTTTCTGTTTTATTACGTTAATAATACGAATTAAACAAAACGTCATCATCATTATTATTATTCATACTATTAATCGATCAGGTCGTTCCCAAGAAAGAGGGGGATTTCAAATAAGGATTTCTTCCTATTGGCGCGCAATTAGGTGACCAAACCTTTCCTTGGCAGAACTTCTAGACATCGTTAATAATGCAAATAATAATATTAACAACTTCGTCATCTCAATTATTGATTTAATAACATATAAAATATCGACAATAATTGAATCAAACCGAAAGTGACTTCTCACATAAGCATTAATAATCAATACCGGTAGTGCTTTCTTATGCAACCATGCCAGACTCGTACTTTTACTATCGAGTAGTTCAACAAAGATTCAACGGTAAAACTTCCGTAGTTATTTTCATAAAAAATATTTTTGTCGCTTTCTCATCCGATAATAATTACATTAGTGGGGTCCACCAATGATTGTGCTTGTCAGTATTTAATATTTCCCGACCAATCGAATATTATATAACAACTTGCGTACTTTGCAAAATTTATAAATATTACCCACAACTATAACATTATATCAAATTTATTCCATAATATTCAAAAATGATATTTATAGAAAATTCATTTTTATTCATAAAAGTTGGGTCTTACAATCCCCCTTCTTATGAAATTTCAGCCCTCGAAATTAGGGGTGCGATGCACTGGTATGTCGAAGAGGTAAGGATACCTTGATTTCATTTCAGATTCTAATTCCCAGATCATTTCCTCAACATCGTGGTTCCTTCATAACACTTTGACTTGAGGTATAACCTTGGAGCGTAGAATATGTTCCTTCTTATCCAAGATTTGAACAGGAACCTCTTCATACGTTAAATCTTCCGCTATTTCATCTGGTTCTAACTCAATAATATGGTTCGGGTCTTTTACATATTTACGTAACATGGATATATGAAAAATATTATGAACACGATATATACTTGGCGGTAAAGCAAGTCTATAGGCTATAGTCCCTACTCGATCGAGGATTAAAAATGGGCCAATGAATCGAGGATTGAGCTTTTCTCTCTTTCCAAATCTCATAACTCCTTTCCATGGAGCAACACGTAACAACACATTATCTCCAATATCGAATTCTATGTCCTTTCGATGAAGATCAGCATAACTCTTTTGTCGGTCTTGTGAGGTTTTTATACGTTGTCGGATCGTTTGAATCTTTTCCGTAGTCATACGTACCAACTCTGGTCCCAACAACGTTGCTTCACCCACCTCATCCCAGCATACTGGAGAACGACACTTTCTTCTATACAATGCCTCGAATGAAGTCATGCCAATACTTGCTTGATAACTGTTATTGTAGGAAAACTCCACCAATGGTAAGAACTTGTCCCAACTTCCCTTGAAGTCAAGGACACAGAGTCTTATTAAAACTTCAAGAGTTTGAATAGTTCTCTCTGATTGTCCGTCCGTCTGAGGATGATAAGCCGAACTAAATCGTAAATCTGTGCCTATAGCTTTTTGCAAACTAACCCAAAATCGTGAAGTGAATCTTGGGACTCGATCAGAAACTATGGATACTAGCATACCATGTAATCTTACAACCTCGTTTATGTACATACGAGCAAGACGTTCAAGTGTATAAGTTTCTCGTATTGGTAAAAAATGAGCAGACTTGGTCAATCTATCAACAATGACCCAAATTGCATCTATGCCTTGAGAAACCTTGGGAAGACCAGTAACGAAATTCATAGTAATGTGCTCCCACTTCCATTCTGGAATTTTAAGTGGTTGCAATGGACCTTTTGGTACTTGATGCTCCGCCTTGACTCGTTGACACGTTAAACACCTTGAGATAAACAACGCTATCTCTCTCTTTATATTGCCCCACCAAAATGTATGTCAAAAATCACGATACATTTTGGTACTCCCAGAATGGATTGCAAATGGTGTGTTGTGCGCCTCCATCATGATTTTATACTTTAAATCAAGGTCGTTAGGAACACAAAGTCTGGAGTTGACTCGAAGTATTCCTTCTTCATCGATTCTTGCTTTCGGCATAGCACCTTCTTGTATTTTCTTCCTCATATGCATTAGCTCCAGGTCTGTAGTTTGAGCAGCTTTAACTTTATCGATTAAAGTCGGTTCTACTCGTATATTCGCCATCATCACATGGGTCCCTGGAGTCTTTAATTCTATCTCCATCCTTTGCGAGTCATACAAGATGAGCCTTTGCGTTGACAATATCGCACTTGTACCCGCATATGATCTTCTACTCAATGCGTCAGCTACCACGTTTACTTTTCCATGATGGTATTGGATGGTATGATCATAATCTTTCAATAGTTCAAGCCAACGTCACTGTCGCATGTTGAGTTCCTTTTGAGTGAAGAAATATTTGAGGCTTTTATGATCCGTAAAGATCTCCACTTTCTCCCATACAAGTAATGCCTCCAAATTTTAAGTCACGAAGACAATAAATGCTTGACTCTAAATCATGAGTAGGATAATTCCTCTCATATTCTTTGAGTTGTCGAGAGGCATAGGCTATGACTTTCCCATGTTTCATGAGAACACATCCTAACCCCTTGCCTGAAGCATCATTGTAGATAAAAAATCCCTCCGAGCCAGATGGTATTGTCAGAACAAGTGCTGAAATGAGTCTTCTTTTGAGTTCTTGAAAACTCTTCTCACATTCCTCGTTCCAACCGAATTTGTATCTTTCCGAGTCAGATGAGTTAAGGGAATAGCGATTCGAGAAAACCCTTCTACGAATCTCCGGTAATAACCAGCTAAACAGAGAAAGCTACGTGCTTGATCCATCGATTTAGGTTGCTCCCACTTTGAATGGCTTCAATCTTTCTTTGGGTCAATGAGATATTCCATGACTTGATACCACGTGCCCAAGGAATGCTACTTCCTCAAGCCAGAACTCGCATTTCTTTAACTTGGCATAAAGCTTATATTCACGAAGCTTTTGGAGTATCAGCCTCAAGTGTTGCTCATGATCTTCACGGCTTTTGGAATAAATAAGGATGTCATCAATAAAGACGACCACAAAGTGATCCAAATATTCCTTGAATACTTGGTTCATCATATCCATGAAGGCAGCAGGAGCATTAGTCAATTCAAAAGACATGACTAGGAATTCATAATGCCCATACCGAATTCTAAAAGCCATCTTTGGAATGTAATCGGTTCTAATCTTCAATTGGTGATATCCGAAACGAAGATCAATCTTTGAAAAGAATTTGGCGCCTTACAACTGGTCAAACAGGTCATCAATAAGTGGAAATGGGTACCTATTTTTGATGGTGACATGATTCAACTCCCGATAATCAATAAAAAGTCGCATACTCCCATCTTTCTTCTTCACGAATAGAACGAAAGCACCCCAAGGAGAAGTACTAGGGACGAATAAAGCCAATGTCTAACAATTCCTGCATTGGGTCTTTAACTCCTAAAGTTCAATAGAGCCATTCGATATGGGGCTTTGGAAATGGGTTTTATCGGTTCAAGGTCGATACAAAATTCAATTTCACGCTCGGGGTAGGCCAGGGGAAGTTCTTCGTGAATACGTCGGAAATTCATTAACAATAGAAATATCATTCAAAACCGATTTATTTTTTGTTTAGATCCGTGACATGAGCTAAGAAAGCTTGACATCCGTTTTTCAATAAACGAATAGTTTTATGGCTTGAGATGACAGTGATTGATTTTAATGGTTTGGTTGCTTGAATTCGCATAATAGGTTGATTAGGAATATGAAAGCTAACAACCTTACGAAAATAATTAATTTTTGCATGATGAGTAGTTAACCAATCAATCCCTAGAATTACGTCTAATGCAAGTATTTTCAATGAAATAAGGTCGACAGGTAATGTGAGGGTACCGATTTGAACCAAACAAGACTTATAAACAGTGGATGTAATGAAGGTTTCTCCCAACGGAGTTTCAACAATTAAGTCAAAGTTTAATTTCTCCAGAGTCAAATTTAAACGTTGAGCGCAAGTAGGAGAAATAAAAGAATGGGTAGAACTAGTATCAAATAAGGTATATACTTCACTAGAATTTATGATAAGCTTACCTGTGATGACCTTGTTCGGGTTCCTTGCTTTCTGGGAGGTTACGACAAACACTCTCCCTTGAACAACCGATTTTGTCTTATGTCAGGACGGCTTTCTTGCCTCCATCATAGCTTGAACTTGTCTTGATTGCACGCACAAAATCCCGGGTCGGTGTCCTTCTCTTCCACAATTGTAACATGCTTTTGGAGGCATCGCGCGGTTTTGGTGATGTGTCCTCCACTCCACATTTGAAGCATATGATAGGTGGTCGTTCTCCTTCCTTAACGACAGGTGCTGATGCTGACGTCTTTCCATCATTGTTGAATCTTCTTTTCATGAAATGTCCATTCTTATTATTTTGGCCATGATTACCACCGAAGTGGTTACCATTTCTGGCATGTTGATTCCATCCACGCTTATTGTCACCGCTTCGATGACTGCTATCACCGGTATTATCATTTTGCTTGCATTTGCTCTTTTTTGGTTGGGTTGACTCATTATCAAGCTCCAATAATCGAGCCTTTCTATTAACAACATCTGAATACAAACACAGTTTATGAGATATAAGATATTGACGTATCTCTGGTTTTAAACCTTTTAGAAACATTCGCCTCATTCTCTCCTCATTATCAACCAAATGGGACGCAAATCGGACAAATTTCAAGAAACTTGGCTTCGTCTTGTGACACGGTCCATGTTGTTTTGTTCCAGGTTTAATGAACTCTACCTCTTTCATGTGACGAATACTTTCGGAAAGTACTTGTCGTTGAAACAGCTTCTTGAACTTCTCCCAAGACATCTTCAAAGGCGACGAGGTTGAGTACGCTTCTGATTTCCACCAAGAATCACCTCTACCACAAACATGAAAGTGGCAAAGGGAACCTTTTGCTCCTCGAGCAACCCAAGACATCAAATATCTTGTTGATCCGCTTTATCCATGTCTCTCGCCTTAAGTGGTTTTGGCTCTCCAAAAACTCCGGTGGTCCCACTCCTTGAAGCTGTTTGGCGGTGACCATCAAGAGAGTTGCCAGTGTTTCCACCTACATTTTGGACATGAACCGCTCTCGCCTGATGTTGCATGAATTGCATAAAGCCTCGGAACATTCTATTGTTCATCATTTGGTCAGTGTTGTTGTTTGCATTAGGATTGTCGCCTCGATGCACATTATCCCGATTATTGATCTCGGAGACTCAGCGGTCTCCATGTGCTCCATTGATGTTCTCAACATTCTCGGATGCCATTTTCAAATACGCCACAAAATAAGGGTTAATTAACATATCACATATTATCCCTATACTCTGACCGACCAATTAAATACTGATAAAACACCTCCACATTAATTCCTTCATTTATAACCACATAAATAAATCCATCATTTATATCCGCATCAAATAAATATTTTCTTATCATGTAAATCAATAATTAATTATTCACAAATAATATTACGAAATCACAATTATGATGACCAGTGGTTCCCGGGAAAGGGGCTTTCAGATAAGGATTTCTCTCTTCTTGGGCCAAGAATTAGGTGACCAAACTCTCATCGATGTAATTTTCTAGACATTACCAATAATATTATCTAATAATATTATTCAAATAATATGAATTATTGATCCGATAATGGAAAATAACGTGCGATGACAATTATTAAAATAACAATAATATAAAATATCAACGCAAAGACAATTATTGAATCAAAAAACAAAATATTGAACATTCTTTGTAACAATTATTGAGTAGTGCCTTTCATACGTAAATTAATAATTAAAAAAATCTTGCATGCAATACCGGTATTGCTACTTATGCAACCACGCCAGTATTCTTGTATTTTAACCACTGTATTCAAACCGTGTTAATCTGTAATAACTTCTACCGTTATTTATAAAAACTCAAACTTATCGTTTTCTTCATCAGACAGTTATTCTGTTGTGGGTCCCACAAATGGCTGCGCCGTCGTACGAATATTCTCCGACAACAAGAATATTCCACGACCAAACGAATATTCCCCAACAGAAATGAGTATTTTATAACCACTTACGTATTTTGAAAATTTTATATATATCACCCTTAACTTTACTTCTTATCAATTTAACCATCTACTGAATAATAATTATAAGAAAAATTGAATACTTTTATTTCATAAAATTCAGGGTCTTACAGTTGTACTTCTACACTAGTAATATATGAATTAAGTCTTGGGGGACAGGTTCAATGGATCGGAAAATTGGATTGATCTCAATTTTTTTTATTTTTTTTTGTGACTCCTAAAAAATGTATATTATTTATTTCAACTAAAATTTTTAAAGAATACATTGTTTTAGGTGTAATTTGGTAACATATACAAAATAGGATTGTACAGTTTATACAATCATGTTCTTAAATATGTATTCTAATTATACCTAAAACACTGTATTCTGTAAAAATTTCAATTAAAATAAATTTTATACATTTTTTTAGAAGTCATAAAAAAGCAAAAAAAATAAAAATAAAAATATCCAATAATCCGGTCATGTAGAAGGACTCGTAATATATATCCAGGGATCCGATTAGTATGAAGTGAACTTCTTGATAAGTTCACTTGATTTAATAATCTGATATTACACGCATGACAAAGAGATCACTTTCTTCTCGCGTATGTATTAAGATCAGACAAATACTTAATTAAACTTATCATGAAGTTCATTTCATACTAACAACTCCCTGTACCCAGCCTGTCAAGTGGCCAAAAAGAGCTAGTGGAAGATAGACTATCACAGTACCACTAAAATGGTGCTAGTTGTAATGTAGGCCACACTCAGTATTCATGTAATGAGTCATTTATTTTTTTTATCAAATTTATTTATAAAAATATTAATTCTCTAAATTTAAACATGTCTGTTTCATTACTGGGAAGAGTACTTTAGAAGTGTATATAAATCAGCATTTTGACTCTTTCTTTTTGGTCCTTTAAAAGAGACTTAGACGGTGTTTGTTTGGATTTTAATGGTTCTTAATAAGTGTGTCTTGAATTCGGTCAGAGGTATAATTTGTTTGATAAAAAAATTTATGTCTCTTAATCGGTAAGATTTAAAAATAATGTTATACCATTCAGAGTCACACCTGAACGAGTTTATGTTTTTTTTGAACAAAAATAACCTCAACAATATTATAAAATCCTTCCTTTATATCCAATACAATTTCACGGTTCAAGATCTGGGTTCTCGCCCCATTCGTCAAACAAATGTGGTCGGAATTATCGGAGGGAGGTTCCGGCAGGTGAAACAAAACAAATCTATACCTGTTTGAACAGATTAAATAGCAAATCAGTATCTCAAATTTAATTGACTAATAATTCAATCCAGGAGATCAGTTGAAAATTTTCAAAACTTCGAGAAAGAATCAACACAAAACTAACCGATTAGAAATGAAAACTTTCAAAGTGGGATATTTTTTTAACCCTGTATCTTACCGTAAAAAGCTAATGAAAAATATTTGCGTAATTAACCTACTGTATTTTTAGTTTAATCGGTGGAGTGAATTATTTTATTTGGGTTAATCGAAGATTTTATTTATTTTACTTCAAGCTATTAATTAATTAGGTTAATTATTTTGTTTGAATTAATTAGTTTTAATTATTTTACTTGGATCAATTAGTGAGATTAATTATCTTATTTGAGTTAATTATTTAATTGTTTTAATTAGTCAGTTTTAATTATGTTACTTGATTGTTTAGTGGGTTAATTGTTTTATTTAAATAAATTAATTGAGTTAGTTAAGTAGGGTTTTGAGTATAAGTGAGTTTTACATTCATATAATTAAGACGGAATCACGTGAAAATATCAAAACACACGTAAAAATAGTATTTCCTATTAAAAATATTTTTGTTTAACTGAAATTTAAGGTAAAATTTTTAACATAAAACGTAATACTTAATTTATATAAACTCTCATATAAAATTCATAGAAAAAAATACAAAATTCCACATAATAGAAAATTTTAAATCACATGGTACATGTGATTATGTTTTCATTGAACATGATACATTTTGTTTTGTCATATTATGGTCAAAATATTATAAATATGCATTTAAAATATTATTAAGACCTTTATGATTATCAAACAGATTTTGCTTAAAACAGTTTAAAAGGTTAAAATGATAAAATACTGTTATTCAAATATTTTGAAAAAATTAATTATGAAACAAATTATTTGGAAATAATAATTAGGCATGGCTGCTTATTTGGAAACAAATTATTATTACTAATAATAATAAGCATGTGGAGGGGTGAATACGGTATTCTAAGTTGTAAGCCACACCGACTAAGAATTACTCCATGAGAATAATGAATAAGAATTATATAACTATATAATAATCATGTGGAGGGAGTATATATACAGTATACTACTATATTTTAATTTTTTTTGACAGAAGAAGCAGTATTTCTTTGGGCTGCTGGGCAGGCAAATAATGAAAGCTTGAGGTTGCTTGTCGGGCCCATACATACTCCTTTCCACACAATGTGCATGGCTCTCTTTAGTCTAAAATACCTAAAACACACCAGCTTGAATCTGTTGGTTTCTATTAGTTTCTTTTTACAAAAAATGGACTATTAACACGAGGGATACAAACAGAGGGCTCTACAATACCATGGAGTCCAGGAGAGGAACTTGATCCAGTAGAAGCCCGGTACCATACCATATTCTTGGACTTGAAAGTTCCCTACACCTTAATATGGGCTAAAACAATTGAGCTGTAACTTCTGCCCTTACTAGATTCTTGGGCTGGACTTGGTCAAATTAATTGACCAGTTCAGCCCATCTAATTTATATATCATATTTATCAGGTTTTAATCACAAAATTATATTGCCCTTTGATTTGACCCTATAGAACGTGTACTTTTCACAAAATATTGACGGCCGGCAATAGCTTTAGATAGGGTCGTCTCATGTTGTGAAGCTCAAAACATAAACTCCCTTCAAAAACAAGAAAGATTAAAAGTTGAATTTACACTATCATAAAATAATAGCAATCCCCTCTAGAGATTAGTATGAAATTATTGATTATTTTTAAAATAAATAATTAAAAATATTTATATATAATTTTTAAATATTTTTTATGATTATAATCTCTCGATTTATATTTTTATTTTTTTAAAAGAAATTATTAATTTTAAAAATAATTAATTTATTCATGAAAATCAATTAGTATATTCTCTTTTTGGGGGTAAAAATGCAATTAAGTGTGTAAGAAATTTCTAAATGGTAAAAGTATACAAGGAACGTCCCTGCCCAATAGGATCCGAAGTGGTCTGGGTTGCTCGAAAAAGTCTTGGCGGACAGGTTTTATAGACAAGAAAATTAGACATTTTTCAATTTTTTTTTTACTTGTGACTTTAAAAAAATATATAGTATTTATTTTAACAGGAATTTTTTATAAATATAATATTTTAGGTGTAATTTAGATATATATACAAGGATAAGGTTGTACAATCCTGTTCTTGTATATGTATCTAAATTATACCTAAAATACTATATTTTATAAAAAATTCTGTTGAAATAAATATTATATATTTTTTGAGAATCACAAGTATAAAAAAAATAAAAAAAAATCCAAATTTCCTGTCTATAAAATCTGTCCGTGTAGAACTACCGGGGTTGTTCACGGAAACAAATTCATTTTATTATTTTCGTTCAATTTCTTTATCCGCGTATACTTATTGAAAAAAAATAAAAAAATAAAAAAGAAAGAAAGAAAGCAGTTAGGTTAGGAGCCGAGCCTGTTGTTTGTTTGAATGTAAAGTGTGAGACGTGGAGCATCCACGAGGCGACACTTGTCAAACACGTTTCTCAACAACCCCCGGCACCCCTCCTCCTCCTCCTCCTCCTTCTCCTTCAACAAACAAATAATGTTTCCATTTTAATCTGCAACAACAATTTGATTTAAGCGTGTAGGTAGAATCAAGATGGCTTTGAATTCTTATATCATTCTTGATTTTTAAATGAAGTAGTCACCTCTAGATTGTAATCTAAACTTTTTGACGATGTTCCAAGAGACCTTGATACCATTCAACTCTTCAAGTCATTCTGGTTTGTTATCTGAACTGGTTGCCTACAAATTTTAGTCTGAATTGATCTATAAGCATCAGTATTGAACTTAGTAGTTCTTTATGACAATGAGATTAAATGAAACTTTTGTTTATATTGTGTATATGATTGTAATATGTGCTGGCAAGAAGTCTAGAAAATAGTAATAATGCTCTAGAATTATGCTTCTTGTGATATCATTTGATTATCTATTCTTCTTCTTCTACCATTTCTATCTGCTGTACTTTTTGCATTTTCAATTGCTGAAATTCTTAGTATGTGTTGGTTTCATGGCCTTTTGGTAATGTTTACGAAAGTCTTCATTCTACTTCATATCCTTTCAAACATGACAAAACAAAGAAAAGGCCACCTACAAAGAAAGCAAGAATCATATTGTTACTCTTTGCTTTCTTATCACTGTTCTCAAGTTTTTGTTTCCTAAATTTCAGGAGGAGCACAATACTCCAAGGAGACAACTCTAGCTGCATCAAAAGAGAAAATAGCTGAGAAAACTAATTTGCCTCTCAAACAGACAGAAAATCAACAAGCTGGTTCATATTCTTCTCCAAGGAGTACTGTGGTTCGACATACTCTATCATATCGTGAGACGGTGAAGCACATGATTCCCCAGAATTGTCGCTCTACATCAGTGTCAGGTTTTTCTTCACATGACCTACTGGAGTAAAATTTATCATGCGCATTTGGTGGCTGCATTCATTCCGACTTTGTTTTTACTAGGTTTCCCCTGTCCTTGGGGATTTAATTGGTTAGTTTTTTTTACGTCATATTGAGTATTGGGCCTTTGTCATAAGTAGCTCTAGCTAGACGATGCATGCTCTAGTCTTTCTGTCGGATGCACAAGGCTAACAATTAGCGTATACATGCGTGAGGGGAAACTATAGCTAATTCCTCTTCCTCGCCAAAAGCCATAGAAATGATGGTTTCTGCATAAAAATTTCCATTGACAAGCGTTTTATAATTTGAAGTCTTCATGATATGCTGAGTTTGTTCCTTAAGAATTAAGATTATCTAGGTCCCTTCAAGTCTTTAAAATTACTATATTTTTTTCTGAAAATATGTGGCACAGAAGTCTAGGCATAATAGCCTTCAAGAAGCAACTTAGGGCTCTGAAAACAAATAGAAAGCTAATGTAGTGTTTCCATTTTAGTTGCTTTTTGCTTCCTAGAGCAATTCTTTGTCTTTGTCGCCATCATTTTTCACCTTCTTGTCCATTCGGTACAAGGTTTATTTTTATTTTTTGTCACAGATGGGTCTGTTGAAGAGCCAAGGACAAGATTGTTGGGAATGAAGCACATTTTGTGAACCTTATCCATAATAGGTTGTAGTTCAGTATAAAAGTCCCCGGTGGGTGTGATGTAAAATTTTCTACTTCTTTTTTTTTTTTGGAGGTGTACTTGTTGTTGTCGTTGTTGTCTTACTGCTTTATTTTTTGATAATGTGAAAATGGCGTTAGTTCACGAACTGCACTGTATGCATTATTTTTCAGTTCACATTTTAGAGAACAGAAAACAAATTTACGAACTGTACCGTCCAGGTTAAATGTTGGCATTCCCTTATGAAAATTGTTCTTAATTTGTTATTGTCCTAAAAAGAAAAAAAAAATAGTTGATTATCATTTTGAATTTCTATTCAATGATATGGAATTTTTTCAAGGAGCTCAAACGATTTGAATAATGAAAAATATGTTTGAATTTGAGCTAAATTTAGAGTGGGTTTTATAAATTATTTAAAGTGAATTCGCTTATTAATGTGTTCTATTCTATGAGTAGATTAAATTAAGTATTTAGAAGTTCAAATTTATGGAGTAATGAATGAGATATTAATTCCTAAATATCACCATTGAAAATGATGATAAATAGTTGTGGGAGGTTAAGTTCCACATCGGTTAAGAATTAAAATTTTAATGTGTTTATATACAAGAAAATTGTTCTTGGGTTTGGGCTTTAAGGGCACCCCACATCGGTTAATAATTAAAACCATTTTTGTGTAATGAAGAAAGTCTAATCAAGGCTTGGTTAAAATCAATAAGCGCGTCGTAGATTGTCTTGGCTCGGGCACGTCGATTTGGGCCTTTGTAAATAATTTATTTAAAATTTCCATTATCAAAAGCTATATCTGTCGAATGGATAACGTCGTTTTTAACCGGAATGGACGTGTTTTTTTCTGTTAAGTCGAATGGATTACGTCGTTTTTAACCGGAATGGACGTGTTTTTTTCTGTTAAGCCTAAAACTATCTCATTTTTGTTATGTTAAGGTTAAAATTACGTCGTTTGCTTTTTTTACTATGCCTTAAAATTATGTCATTTTGGCTTAATAGTGCTTTTTTAAGGGGTTGTGTCCCTTCTAATCAGTCACTAACCCCTCTTATATAAATAGACTAGAGGGGCAGCCACTTCATTCATTCAAATCAGCAAAGCATTAAGCATTCTAGTCATATAGTCTTCATAATTCATACTTCATTTGAGAGAGAAGTTCAGAGTATTTTTTTTTTATTTGTCGAGTATACTATTTGGAGTCTTACTATAGTATATGTCGTAATAATATTCTGAGAGACGAGTGCTATCAACTCTGAGTACCATACAAATAGTATAATTATCTTAAAGACATAATACTTGATACTAATCTTGACAAATCTTTTTTTGTAATTTGATTTATTTGAGATAAATTGATATATATATATATATATATATATATATATATATAGTCTGTCCATTCAGTTTACTAACAAAATAAAAGATGTTTTTTTCTCTCTTAAAGCTTAAGTTTGTCGATATCTTTTTTTCGGTTCCTCTTTTTATGATCCGAGATCGAAGAAGAAAGAGATAAGAGAATTTTATGAAAAATATGGTCAAAAAATTATAATAAGGTCCGAACCGTTTATCTTTAATATATATCCGTAGAAAAAATAATACTCCTTCCTTTGGGACGACCGCAAATAATTTTTTGGGGGTACTAATGATCGATACAGTGTAATTTTTTTTTAATCACAATTATAAGAATAATAAATAAAAAATAATAGAGTAAATTTGAACAAAAAACTATAAAAAAAAATATATTTTTTATTATAAAAATACTGTAAAAAAAAATATATACGATACCGGTCGTTAGTCCGGTACATGCTATACCCGACACACCCCCAACCCGATTGCAAATGCCTATTTTGGTGCAGGGATGAGAGCTAATCTCTCCATTGTAATGAGAGAGAGTTGAGTAAAGAAAAAGTGTTTAGTTGGTATTCAAGAAGAAGAGCTCTACTACTTCCCAACTTTTGAACCAATAAAAATAAAACAAGGAAATAGAAAACGAAGGAGAGAGAGAGAGAGTATAGGCCTATAGGGTAGTAGGGGTACCAAAAATTAAGGGTCCTTTACATAAGTATACAACAAATAAAAAGTAATTACAAGAAAAGTGCATTAACTAAATAATTACAAAAAGAGTATAATTAGGATTCATATTACAAAAAACTAGTACAATTCACATTAATAAAGAAATCTAAAGTCAAGGAAAATAACTGCCATAATTTCAAATTCAAATTCAAACATTTGGGATCTAACAACAAAACTAAAATCAAAATAATAACAGTTGACAGTAGACATCCATTATCATTTTCTCTCTCTTCCTCCTCTAGTACCTTCTACTACAACCGTGTCCACGTGGTAACCAATAAAAAATAGAACACTGCATAGGGAAGAGAAAGATAAGAGACTGATGTGAAATATAATATTGATAACTAAACTTTCGTACAAAGGTAACCAAACATTTATACCAAGGTAACAAACCTTTATACCAAGGTAACCAAATCTACCTTCACAGATGTAGTACGAATTTATTTCTTTGGTCTAAAAGTTTGGCAACCAATTTCATGAAGGTAAATAAAAATAGAACAATCGTATAGGAAAGAGAGATAATAGAGTGATGTGTAATGTAATATTGATAACAAACCTTCGTATTAAGTGCATCCAAATATTTATACCAAGGTAACCAAACCTTTATACTAAGGTAACCTTTTTTTATGAATATTTGGTTACCCACAAAAACTAACATAGTTACCTTTGTATCAAAGTTTGGCTACCAACCGCACTCACATTCAAAATAATTTTATTTTTTAAAAGCGTGGCAATATCTTTATACTAACACTAACCGGCGACGACCAACACCGCCTCAACCCCACCCTCATCGCCTCAAAATGGGCTCAATCCTCCCAAACTCGCCTCAGCGCCCAGACCGAACTTCTCCACATGGTCAATTTATTCAAGCTGGGTGGTCGCCGATCCGATTTCTCTCCCCCGTATCGACGATCATCGATTCTATCGGCCACGCCATTTTCAATTGCTCGCTACGATTTTGCTTGTGCAGAAGTTAATGGAATGATTTATTGCAGTTGGTGGCTATGGGATGGATGGTGAGTCTCTGTCTTGTGCTGAGGTATATACTCCTGCATTTAACAGATGGAAAGGTGCTAGTAAATCACATGCCAACGGGAAGTGGAATCCTTAAATTAAGGAATTTAAATGAATTATAATTCCTTAAATTAAGAATCCTAATCTACTAGAATATGTAAATAAATATAAAAGTGTATTAATTATATAAATATTATATGAAACTTATTTATTGATGTAATTATTTTTAAAAATGTACTAGAATATGTAATTGTTTAATCATCGAAGTCCGTTGGGCTGTTATCCTTTATCGGAACAACATAGTGGGCCCATACATGTGTTCACATGCTCCTATGTTTGTTTATTTAGTATATGCATCAGCACACCCACTCTGTATCCTCCCCTCATATTCGGATGTAGTAGTAGCTTCCACGACCGCCAGCCCACAAGAGTGTGGAGTACGTGCTATTTTTAAAAATAATTTCAAGTTTTTTCCCAATATCAATAATGGTGTAAATTTTATAATGTATTGAAGTGTATCATCTTAATTTTATTATTCTATTCTCACTTAAATTAGCAACTTATTATTATAATTGTAAGATATATCTTTAATATACACAGAATTTATTTATTGTGAGGGGTGTCTTGCAAAATAATAAATTTTTCTTGTAGGAAACAAAAAGATCAATTCTCTAAAAGTAACTTTTAGGTACGAAATATTTAAATCATGTATATGTGAATATTATTTTCATTTAGTACAGCATAAATTACTTATTATTGTTAGTTTTAAAATCATATATCATTAGCCATTGTATGTTTTTCCAAATGCAATTTTGTTTCTTTAATTTGTATTTGTAAATTTTCATGTTGTAATTAAAAAATATTTAATGCGTGTGATGTTTCTATTCCTTTTAGAATATATATATATATATATATATATATATATATATATATCGTAGAAATGAGTCACGATAGTAGAAAGTAAATTCTACAAATCGTAGAAATGAAATCATTTCTACGATCTTGTAAACAAATATAACTTTTAAAAGCTTACAGCACTACACAGTGTCACTATTTTTTTTTACCTATATATATATATATATATATATATATATATAACTATTACAATATATAACATAAGCATATATACCAAAAAGACGATGAAGCCATAAAAATAACATGCATACATAAAGCCAAAGTAGGATCAATGAATTTGAGTTGCAATTAATGGGCCCAGGATTCTCAAATAGGAGTAGCTAGATACTACACGAGTGAATTACGGGGGTTGACCCAAAAACCTTGTCCTCGTGCATGTGGATTTATTATTATATTTCCAACCCACCACTAATAATACTACTGTATTCTTGAATTAATTCTCCATTCACCATAAATGTTGAAACCGGAGAGTCGGAGACAATGAAACATGATTTTCATGGTCCTACAAGATTGTTGATCCACCAGTGAGTCAGCGACCCACCATGCCTATGACGGGGTCATACTGTAGCATGGGAGTAGGACGAAGGCCAGCCAGTACGAATCGGGCCGGCCGGCCGGGCTTGTTTACTTTCTTTCAAGCTAAGATTGATTTCATGAAATCACTTATTAATTTAATAACCAGCCACACCCAAGCGTGATCAATTTCATACATAAAAATCAATTTCAATCAAATTTTCCCTCCCGTGAAACTCTAGAAAATATTCCTTATATAAGTTTCATTCTACATTAATCCTAGCCATTCATCTTATAAAAACTAATCTAATCTCAGTATCGGAGATGATCAAATGTATACCTCTTTATTTAACATACCTTGCTCATCACCTTTTAACGACGGACCAGACGACAGTTCGCTTCGTTGCGTATATCAAAGAACCGTCGTCTTAATTTTTACGACGTATCAAACCGTCGTCATAACATATAAACCGTTTATTTGTTCTATAACGACGAATCAAATCGTTCCTCGGTCCATCGCTAAAGATGGTAAACAAAATAAATAAAATAAAAGGGAATACACGAGAAACAAATTTATTACAATATATATTAACCTATTATAACTAACTATCTTATGTAACAGTATTATTGATCGTTAAGGCAAAATTGATTCTTTGCGTAAAATATGGAAACAAACTACGGTCTATACTATCTTTGCTTAAAATATAAGGAGTATTAAGTCACATTTGTGTTCGTAAAGTAAAATCTATACTACATATACAAAATTGTATCTAGGCTGAGGCTGAGGCTTAGGCTTAGGCTTATTGGAAAGAAAAATTCTCTTCAATCTTTTTCTTTTTTCCCCTTACAAATTTCAACCCCATATATATATATATATATATATATATATATATATATATATATATTAATTATAAAGATGGAGAAAAAGTTTCTACTACTCGTTAGTGGACCGCGCGTGTAATTAAATTGAATCCGGATTTTTTATGTGGATTTTTCTGTGAGGATTTTGTGAGAGTTTTGTTGTGGGATTGATAACACATTAAAAAAGAGATTTAATGGCTCACAATTCCTTTCCTTGTCTGTGTATCAAAACGACGTCGTTTTGACATGAATTTTTTTACAAGTTGACTTCGTTTATTTGCCAATTTTTGTTAGTTATGAGCTTTATGACTTTTTTCATGATTGTAATGGGTTGGGTGTTAATCTAGTTAGGACGTTTTATTAATTATTTTTTTTGTGCTTTGGAATCGGTAGCTAGGGTTATTAATCTTTGTCAAAGGCTAATAATATTATTCTTTGCTCTTCAAAAAAATAAATTCAACGGACAATTTTTATCCTATTAAAAAAATTGAGTTTTCATTGTGATTCTTTAAGCCAATTGAAAAAAAAATTAAAAAAAATTTAGAGTAAACAATTTGGGGAAATTTTGAATAAAGGGGAAAAAAATCAATTGAAATTTGGCTAATCTTAAACATTGGTGTGCTCTGGGAAGAATAAGAAACGAAGCAAAGAAGGAAAGGAAAAGAAAACAGAAAAACGAAGCAAACAAAAGAAGTAAACGGCGTTTGGTGGCTTACAATTTTCTGTCAACTTGTAAAAAAAAAAATTCTATCAAAACGACATCGTTTTGATACATAAACAAGAAAATGAGTTGTGAGCCATTAGATCTCTTTTTTGTTGTGTTGTCAACTCCGAATCAGGATCCTCTGTGAGGATTTCTCTGTGAGGGTTTTGTTGTGGGGTTGACAACACATTAAAAAGGAGATCCAACGGCTCACAAATTTTATCAAGAAATTTTAAAAAATTATATGTAAAAATAAACGCGTTTGGTGGCTTCTAATTTTACATCGACTTGTAAAAAAAATCTATCAAAACGCGTTGTGGTAGTTTGGATCTCTTTTTTAATGTGTTGTCAACTCCACAACAAAACCCTCACAAGATCCTCACAGGAAAATCTTTCTGATTCGTCAACTCCACAGCAAAACCCTCACAAGATACTCACACAGGAAAATCCTTTTGATTCGTCAACTCCACAGCAAAACCCTCACAAGATACTCACAGAGAATTAAATCCTGAGGATTTGTATCCAATTAAATTTTGTTTTTTTTCAACTTTTATTATAATTCTTATTTTATCCTTTATTTTATTTTATCTTTTTATTAAGTACTTCAAATTCTATAAAATTAATATTTTACCTCACATAATACCAGTTATATATAAAAGCCCTCGGTCCTCATTTTTTATAAGTCATATCATAAGGTGGACGGGATAATTAAAGAACCATATGCGCTTAAATAAATAAATAAATAAATGGTGTTAATTATGAGAGGTGTAGAGCCACACTTGGTATAAACAGCCATGTGGAGACCATGTGAAGGACTTTTCTGCAAATTCAAAAGTTATGCCCTAAGCATTCGTCTACTTGTTATGGGACCCAGCAATTCACCATGTTTTCCGGATCCTGCCATTTTCTGCCCTACAGCAGAATGCACCCTTTTTATTCCGCCGTGGACACTCAAAACCCTAACTATGCATGCCATTGCCATTCATCGAGTTCAACCCCTTTAAATTCGTATAGCCCCCTTTGCTTTTTAAATTAATTTTAAAAATAATTAATATAATTCATTTAAATTTTAGTGATATAATTTATATTAAGATCAAGTTAAGATAATAATATTAAATTTTAAAAAAATTATAATTTATTCAGAATGTAAGTAATATAATTATGAATATATAAACTACCAAAAAATCAACTTGCAAATGTTATTTTGGGATTTTTTATATATAAATATAACTAATATATTTCAAAACTTCTTGTACGCAAAGTCTTATGAGTATTTGTTTTACTATTGAGTCAAGAAAGACTTGGTGTCAATCATTTGCTTAAACGAAAAGAAGATTTTTTTTTCTTTCTCAAACAAGAGTTAGAAATAAAGAAGATTGAAGAACATCTTAAAGATGATAAGTTTAAGCTCAAAGTTAAAACTTATCAAGAGGATTTATGTAAAGAAATATATTGCATGATCCGCAGACCAAAGAATGACTTCAAGCTAATTCTCCATAGGTATATTCATCCCGAAATTACTCCATCATTTTATTTTTAACCTTGTTTTAACTCTTTGAGAGAACAAAGCAGGTAAACCTTCAATGAACTTTTCTTTCCAAAGATGTATTTATTGCAATCATCTCTGTTAAACACCTTAGAAAAACGTGTCACGATAGTACTTGAATTGAGGAGCGATTTGCACTTTAAGTTGCTTAATTGCTTTCATACGTTCTTGATATTACCGGTGATTGTTTCCCACAAAATGGCGCATGATGGTATCTGACAAAGTATTAATCTTGCATCCTCTCTACAAAACGGGCTGCGTTCATAGCATCAACGCCTACTTTTGAACTTGAAAATTAAAGATCTTTCTCCTTTGTTTCGCTTGTTAGAAGGTTATCCCACCAAAGTCCAAGTTGACCTACGAAACCGGATGCTAAAGCTTGAGCGATCCTTTTTCGAGTTCATTTTGATCCCCGGTCATTTGGCAAACATCGTCATTTGTTTTAGAAGAACTACAATTTGATAGTCGGTAAGACCATCAAGATTCCATTCACAAATATATTCTCCACTAAACCGACTCCATCATTAAATGCTCTATTTTCAAACCGAGCATCAATAGGAGAAGGACGATGATAATAGGGTTGGTTTTAACCTTTCCCCATTTTATCCTATTTACTGAGGATCTTCTTTTCTCTTAGATTTTATTTAAGATCTCATCAAGATCTAATCCATCATTTTGAGGACCGAAATGGAAGGACCTTGAGAAGTAGATCCTATAGATGTCCGTTTTAAAGACAACTTTTCTAATCTATTCTTCGATTCTTGAAACATTTACGTAAAGCAATTCTAGTTTAAACTCTTTAGACATCTCGGGTGGAGGCTTAAATAGGATTGTTCACAACTTCTCTGTCTAACAAGTTTTCCTTCCTTTGAGGAAGTAGTAAGGATTCTCAGGAGATGGACTAGCAAATAAAGGTTTTACTTTTGAAGTAACAACCTTTTCCAATCTAAACAGTTGTGTTCGAGGGATTGTAGAAACAAATTAGTATAATTATTTTGTTCTATAACTTGATTGATCCCCGAACTTCTTCTTCACTTTCTTTCGACCTCTTTATCTAAAGCACCTTCTCAGAAGAACAACTCTAGTCTTTCCGGTTCTATAAAAAAATGGGGTGGAGGAGGATGAATTGATGGCGCATTAAATCTAGTCTTCACCTCAATCAAAGATCTTTTGTAATGAATATTGACCTGGATCAAACCTTTCATTATCCTCATCAGAAGATTTTTTCTTACTTTTAGCAAGCAAAATATATTTCTCAATCATTTGTCTCTTTTGACCAGAGTCTTCCAATTGGTCAATAATATCAAGGATAAAACTATCTTCTTTAGATAGAACATTAATAGAGAGTCCATTTAAGGCACACAAGCAAAACTTCTCCTTCATTCAATGACGGTCATTTAACTCATCATCACATGAGATCTCTTCTTCATGGAAAGAGAATCATTCGAGTTAGAACAACTACTTCTAGGACTCGAACCGGATGAAGAGAATTCTTCCTCATCAGAGTCAATAAAAATGGCTAAAAGTTGCCTTTTCAGCCCCTCATCCTTAACCAGTTGGTTAATTTTCTTCTTAGTAGTACACTCAAGGCTTTTGTGACCTATCTTGCCACATTTATAGCATGTTGGAGGTTTTGAACTGATCACCTTTCTTTTAGATGACTTTCTCCTTTTAGGTTGATCTTCTTTGGCCTGATGTTTAGACTTTTTATGATGATAACTCTTTTTAGATCTCTTATTATCTTTATAACCAAAAGATTCTTTTCCAGTTCTTCTCTTACGCTTATCCTTAGGGATTTCAGCAAGGCCATATTGCTCACAAAAGTCTCCTAGGGCTCGCTTTCCTCTAGCTCTTTCTTCTGAAATTTGCTTCTGGATCTTCAAAATATTGCACAGATCCGCACCTTCAGCAATGACTTCTGATAAAGTTCATTGATAAGTTTACTCCTTACTTATCACATTGGAACTCTCAACTTCATTGATTGAGGTGTATTCCATTAAAATCCATAAACTTTAACCAAAGATAATACAACAACATTAAATGTGGTGATAAAAATAATGACATTGAATGTTGTTTTTTCAAAAAAAGAGTAATAGTTGAATATTTATTATAAGGGCATAAAAGTAAAACAATGAACCAACTAAATTTTATAAATAGTAAGTAGCCTATATATTGGGACATCTCAAAATAAAAAATCAGCCTACAACTATGGGACGGATGGAGTAAAATTTAGTGAACTTCTCAATTTTGTGGCCTTTAGTGATTGATTAAATGACTTAACATATGGATCAGCTCATCAACAATCCACCTCTTAATGTATCTTAATGTTTGAAATTGCGATAAATTTTTTCTCTCGAAAATGTCTCTAAATCATTAAAATACAAATATAAATCTACACTAATCAGAAAATCACATTAATATACGTCAAGATACATTAAGAGATGAACGGTTAAAAACGCACTCCTGAAGCTCCCTCTAGATTTTTTCAGGTCCCAAGTTTAGACTCCTTTAGATTATCTATTTCATTTATACACGTGTCCCACTCAAAATCTAACGATTCAAAAACTTCTTCTTCTTCCTCCTCCAATCTAATTTTCTCTTTCTTCCATCCATCTAATTCTAATTTTCTATATTTGCTCCTACTCCTCCTATCTTGAACATACAAAAACCAAAGATGCCCTTCCTCTCTCCATGATTAAAAGAAAAGTAAGCTTTTGCTTTTTGTTTTCGGTTTTCAAAAATTCTTAGTCCAGGCACCATCGCCAAATTTTATGACGACAATGAAGTTGTGTCATCAATTCATCCTCCTCCAGCCCCAGTTTTTGTAGGAACTGGAAAGACTAGAAAACAGCTGTTCCTTACAAGAAGGTGCTTAGATAAAGAGGTTGAAAGAAAGTCTGAAGAAGTTCAGGGGATCAATCAAGTTATAGAACAAAATAATTATACTAATTTGTTTCTACAATCCCTTGGAACACAACTGTCTAGATTGGAAAAGGTTGTTACTTCAAAAGTAAAACCTTTATTTGCTTAGTCCATCTCCTAAGTGAAATCCTTACTACTTCCTCAAAGGAAGGAAAACTTGTTAAACAGAGGAGAGCCGAGAACAATCCTATTTAAGCCTCCACCCGAGATGTCTAAAGAGTATAAACTAGAACTGCTTTACTGAAATGTTTGAAGAATCAAGAATAGATTAGAAAAGTTGTCTTTAAAACGGACATCTACTGGATCTACTTCTCAAGGTCCTTCCATTTTGGTCCTCAAAATGATGGAATAGATCTTGATGAGATCTTAAATAAAATCCAAGAGAAATGAAGATCCTCAAGTAAATAGGATAAAATGGAGAAAGGTTAAAAACCAACCCTATTATCATCGTCCTTCTCCTATTGATGCTCAGTTTGAAAATAGAGCATTTAATGATGGAGTCCAGTTTAGTGGAGAATATATTTGTGAATGGAATCTTGATGGTCTTACCGACTATCAAATTGTAGTTCTTCTAAAACAAATGACGATGTTTGCCCAAGCAGTTAGGATCAAAATGAACTCTGAAAAAAGGATTGATGCACAAAAAAACTATTCCACTATAAAAAAGGAAATTTGTTCCATAGTTCTGTGTATTGATAAATTCCAAGGAGATCTCTTAAACCAGAGATTCCTCCAATTTGTTCCATGGTTTCAGTCTTAGTTCTATTACTGGGGACCAGTCCCGCAGTTTTTTCCCCTTAAGGTTGAAGATATGTTTGATAGATATTTTCAAACCTCAAATGGCCTTTATGAGAATCAAACCTTATTATCTTTCTGTTGTGCCAATGAAATTCCTTGGATTTTTAAATGGTCATATACTATTACTCAAAGCGTCGAAGCAGGGGGTTCATTGGCTTTACAGAATAACCTGGCCATTAAATGGTGGTCCAAATTTGATGAGGACAAAATTGAAAATATTCCTCCTCATGTTGTCGACGGTGATATATGGGCAAATATGATGCCTCTCAGTGGTTAAAATCCATCCTCAAAGGAATTCCAAAAATGAAATCCTTGATTTTCTCGGGAATCATGATGACACTGGTCCACTATCTTTGAGCAATGATGATGAGAAATATGACCCATTTGGTGGCTCGTGCTCTCGGCCTTCTAAATAATGGAGGCATCTTAATGCTTAAAAGCATTTTGTTGGTTTTGTCGTTTGCCTTAATAATTCAGGGCTTTTGGTGATAAGATTCTCATCTTATCTTTTGTGGTCCAACGCTTTGTCCTCTCGGCTCAATCTTATCTAGGACCTTGCCAAAGTGAGTGTTATGGAATGCTTTTCTTGCTTTTGCTTTTGTAAAAGTAGATTCCTTTTAAAAAGTTGTTTGGTTTTTGTAATCATTTTGTTTCTCCTCGCTTATAAGAGGATAGGCACCTTCTACAATGAAGGCATCCGAAAAATTTGTACTCAGTTTATTTCTTAAGTTTTCTAGTGTGAATTATCAAGTTCGAAGTTCTCAAGCTTCCAACTCTATGTATGTTTGTATG
The DNA here is from genome assembly GCA_020205615.1 of Panax quinquefolius. Taxonomy (NCBI): domain Eukaryota; kingdom Viridiplantae; phylum Streptophyta; class Magnoliopsida; order Apiales; family Araliaceae; genus Panax; species Panax quinquefolius. The sequence goes on from CM035168.1 coordinate 126,026,724, forward strand.
TTATTCAATAATATTCCGCTTTTGTTAATCTTTATATATCTCTATATGATCCTGTCAAGTTGGTATCAAAGCCAAGATAGAGTTTGATGTTGTTTGAAGATATTTTGACTTCTTTCTTCCCAGAATCTGCTCATTTTGTTATAAACATCATCTAAATACTTGTTATAGATTAAGCTTATAGTTTTGCTTTATGGGTAAGTTGGTTTGTCGTTTAAAGGTTGTTGTGTGTTTAAGCCGTGTTGACATAAATCAGTAGTAGACTTCCCAGTTCATCAAAACTTACACCGCTTATCTTGTTAAGTTTTAGTTTCCGTTTATCGTCCTAATGGAAAACCTATTCGGAATCTTTCTAAGTCAAGAAACTCTTCATCTTCTTCTTCCTCTTTGGATTCATCTACTAAAAAGTTGTGTCCATTAGGAACATTGAGACCCATTTACGAAATTGGTTACATCCCAAAAACTCTATTTCCCAAGTATACAATAAAGCGGTTTTTTGTTTAAGTCCGATTATATTATTAAGTGCATTGAGCAGTCTCTTCCAATAACTCAAGGTCATATATTTGTTGAGATGTTACCAAAAAGATTGCTAGAAGAAGCGATTTGAAAGAGGTCAGAATATTTGCATATTGGGTTAGTCGAGTTGCATGGTGAAACCGATTAACGAAATTGGCCTTCCCACTTCTTTATTGTTGTGTTTAAGTGTAAGACCCCAAATTATTAATAAATGAAATTTATTTTCCTCTATTTATTATTTTGAAATAGTAAGGGTCGATTTGATTAATGTGGATAATTATGGGTAAAATACATAAATATTTGAATAAGCAAAGTGGTTATAAAATATTCATTATTGTTTGGGAATATTCGTTTGGTGCGTGGAATATTCAGTATTATCGGGGAATATTAAATGCGACTGTAGCAGATCTTTTATGGGCCCCATAACGGAAAGCGATTGGATGAAGAAAACGACAAATATAAGTTGTTTATAAATAACTTGGCGTAGTTATTCACAGATTATCTTGTTGGAATACCCGGTTGGTTAAAACACACTAATCGGCGTTGTTGAAAAGAGTGGCTACCAGGTATTGCACCAATTATTGATTCTTACGTAAGAAGGCACTACTCAATAATTATTACGATAATTACTTATTCGATATTTTATTTTATTGATTCAATAATTATTACGTTGATATTTTATATTCTTGTTGTTTGATAATTGTTATTACACAAGATTTTTTATTATCGAAGCAATAATTCATATTATCTGAATAATATTATTAGATAACATTATTGGCAATGTCTAGAAAGTTACATCTCAGGAGAGGTTTGGTCACCTAATTGCAAGGCCAAGATGGAGAAATTCTTATTGGAAAGCCCCTCATTCCCTGAACCTGCTGGTTGTCAATAATGTGATTCTCATAATATTATTTGTGAATAATTAATTATTGATTTATATGATGAAGAAAATATTGATTTTATGTGGATATAGATGGAGAAAATTTTAAAATGACAATTGTTGAAAATTAATATTTTATCTTTTACGATAAAATAATTCATTTAAATATATTATTTTAATAATATATTAATCGGTGATATTTTTACAACGAATGTGGGATATATGAGTATACGAGGAGGAAGAGTATTTTTGTTGCAATAAATGTTTAAAACATGTTAAACATGTCGGTGGACCCCATTTCTTGATCAAATTTGATTATAGCACATAAAATTGTCCGTATGTGGATTTCGGTCAATTTACATTTTGGAATTTGAAAAACTTTCTTCCGCAAAGTTGTAGAATTGAATTTCCTATAAAAAGTCACGAGATTCAAATTTTCTGATAAAATGGCTATTTATTATGAATTATTGAAGTTACGAAGTTAAAAATAATTGATTTTTGGAAGTTTTATTTATTTTATTAATAAAAGCGTTTTTATATATTGTGGGCATATTTAACATGTGCATGGTGGCTGAATTCAGATTCAAGATGTGGGCGTATGAATTTTGTTTATATATAATATTATTATATTCAATTTTCTGCTTTGGTGTTACAAGTAATTTCCTATAAATAGGGTCTTAGGTTAGAATTGAAAATCACACTTAAACTGAAGTTTCTCTCTCTATATTATCGGCGTATTCTTGTGAGTATTTTAGTAGTATACTTTGAGTATTGCTATACTGTGCAAAGTTCAAGTCATAGCTTTATATCAGGTGTTTCAACTAAAATCTTGTCTTTTCGAGGTAAGGGATGTTATTTTATTCTCAAATGATATTATTTCTTCAATATCATTATCTTTGAAATATTGGTTGGAACTTTTTATCAAATTTGGAACTTTTTCATGTCGGGGTTACTTATTCACGAGTTATTATTCATGAGTTCTTATTCATGAAGCGTGAAGATGTTTTTTTGTGGAATTTCTATCTTTTGGTGTCGAGTTACTATTCACGTATACGACCTTATTCACGATACTCTGACTATTCACGAATCTGCACTATTCATCGAAAAATGAAAAATTTTCTTTTCGTCCAAAATATCTATTCTCGAGACTAGCTTTGATTGTATCCATGTTTTGATCATTCTTGAATTTTACACCACTATGATTATTTTTGAGGTATTTTTGAAGTGGATAAAACAAAGTACTAATCCTTAATCCTTAATCCTTGTCATTTTGTTTCACTTTGGATTCGTTTCTTTAAAATATTTTTCATCATCTTGATCTTAAATGATGATATTATTGAATATCTTTGGCTGTAAGTGCAAAGATGAATGATTTCTGAAGAATATCTTTGGCCGTGGTCGCAAAGATGAACAGTGTTTAGATGAACATGACCAATCGATGAATATCTTTGGCTGTAGTGCAAAGATGAATATTTGATTCCGGATGTATGTTAATTGATGTTACAGGGATAAAAGATAGACGATTTAACTTTTAAATTCATACATAGAAGATAGTAGTTGCATTCTCTACTTAACTCTTCTAATGAATTATTATTTCATTATGTAATATTGGTTTAAAAACTTGTTGTCTATTGTATTCTATTAGTTTTTTTCCTGTTGAAAACTAATGATAATTTGTTGTATATTATCTTAGTCATAATATTCTTTTTACCTGCTAGTTGAGCTCACCCTTTTCCTTTTTGTTCCATTTTTCTTCCCGGGGAGGCGAGAATGTAGCGAAATACTAGTGGGAAAATGGAATGAAGGTTCTAGAGAGAGTTGTTTAGTAGTCCTCACCATTTTGTAAAATAATGTATCAATAATTATGATGGGGATTTATTTGCGTGTGGATATTGTCTAGATGGCAATATCTCGTATTTATACTCACAGCTTTATATGTTGTAATAATAAAGTTGTAGTTATTTACGTACCATGTATTTGGCGACTCGAGAATGGGTTGGATGGAATGGACCTATTTTGGGGCGCGTCATACTGTATCAAAGCTTAGGGATATGATCTCCGTGGAGATCTCGGGAATAGAACTAGGAGGGGAGAGGCGAGTAAATCCTTCGGCCAGTGTGTCTACCTAAGCTTATTTGTTAGTTAGGTCAAGATATAGGGATATTATGTGATATATTGATTTCCTTAATTAACCCTTGTTTTATGGCGGTGTTTGAGAATGTCGAATGAAAATATTAACGATTGGAGTAAATGAGACCGTGGAGATGCTGTCTTTACTAACGAGGAGAACGTCAACAGTTTGGCAATGTTCCTTACGTGAACAACACCAATTTGAAAGAGATGATGAACAAGGGGATGTTTAGAAGCTTTTTGCGGTTCATGCAAAATCATACGAGGAGACTCGTGTTCAAAATACGAGGAGAAATGATAGCAATTCACGGGTTGTCACACACCCAAGCAGCTTCAAAGAGTTGGGACCACGAATTTAAGGAAAGCGGATCCGATCATGGCGAAACATGGGTCAAGCAAATTACCAAGATATTCGATGTCTTGGGATGCGAGAAACAGAAGGTTCCATTCGCCACCTTTATGTTCCGTGGCGAAGCGGACTCACCGGTGGGAGTCCGTGAAGCGTACCCATCCAACCTTTTCGGCATGTCTTGGGAGACATTTCAGAAACTATTTAATGACAAATACTTTCCGAAAGTGTTCGCTCATATGAAGGAAGTGGAGTTTATTAGATTGGAGCAAAACAACTTGACGGTGTCTCGGATGAGGCAAAGTTTGCGAGTTATCCGGTTTTGCACCTCATTTGGTGGAGAATGAAAAGCGTGACGCGCGGATGTTTCTTAGAGGTTTGAAACCGGCGTACGTCGATATCTCATTTCTCATAAATTTTCTCTCTATTTAGATGTTGTCAGCGTGGCTCGGTTTTTAGAAGCGAGATAACGAAAGACGTTCAACCGAGGGACCATAACCAGGATCATCATCAAGATAGCGATCATCGAATAACGATAACCAAACGGAGAAAAGAAGAATACGACAAAGGCGGTAACCACTTCGGTGGTAATCATGGCCATGAAAATAGAAGAAGCGAGTCGGGAGGAGATTTTAAAAGAGAAGATTTAACAACGACCATGTGAAGACGATAAAGGTCTTACAGTGACAATCGGGTTCCAAGGAGGAGAAAGACCACCTATCGTATATTCAAATCTTGGGAAAGAGGGACATATCATTGAAAACCGCCTACAACAGTTTAAGGTATGCTATAATTGTGGAAAAGAAGGACATATCGCTCGAGATTATGCGATATCGAACCCAGTCCAATGAATGGTGACTCAAAAGGATGTCCCGAAAAGTCAAAGTCAATCTGCCTCGAAGAAGCGTTTGTCGTGGCCAGGGTCAAAATCGCGAGGAACCCGAACGAAGTTAGCATGGGTTAGTTAATTATAAATTCTTGCAAAGTTTATACCTTACTAGAATCTGGGGTTCTACCCATTCTTTTATCTCTCTTCTTTTGCGCCAACGTTTGAACTTGACTACGGAGAAATTAAACTTTGACTATCTGTGGAAACTCCATTAGGAGAAACTTTCATTACATCCGTTGTTTAAAAATCTTGCTTGATTCAGTTGGCACTATCACATTACCTGTAACCTTATTTACATAGAGATATTTGCTTTTGATGTGATTTTAAGGTTAACTAATCATCAATGCAAAATTGATTACTTTAAATAAGGTTGTTAGTTTTCATATTCTAAACAACTTGTTATTCAATTCAAGCAATCAAACCATTGTAGTCAAACATTTTCATATCAAGCCATGAAGTCATTCGTTTATTACGGATGTTAAGTTTTCTTAGTCCATGTTATGGATTTGAATAAAGACACGTCGATTTGAATAATATTCCTGTTGTTATTTATTTTCCTGGCGTATTTCTGAAGAATTTCTAGGCTTACTCCCAAATCCTCGATATTAAATTTTGTATCGAATTTGAACCCGGTACAAAAATCATTTCTAAAATCTCATATCGAATGGCTCTATTGAACTTGAGAGAGTTAAAATTCAACTATAAATTTGGTACTGAGCTTTATCTGGTGACTTCCTTTTGTGGAATGCACCGCCCGGACTCTCCGTAGGGGACACCATATTCGTGCGATAAGAAAGCGATAGGTGTCATTGTAACGTCTTATCCAAGGTTGGGATATGAGTCACGATTGAGAACAACCTAAAATTCAGTAATGGAAATACGTAGCTTTACTAGGCTTAGTTGGTTATTATTGGAGATTCGTTGAAAGATATTCTCGAATCGCTATTCCATTAACGCAAATTGACTTCGTAGAGATACAAAATTCGAATGGAGCGAGGAATGTGGGAAGAGCTTTGAAGAACTCGAGAGGAGACTCATTTCAAAGACATGTTACGACCACGCCATCCTGGAAAAGCGAGCGTGGTAGGTGGCGTGTTGAGTAGAAGATTGTAAGACCCCAACTTATTATTAATGAAATTTAATTTTCTCTATTTATTATTTTGAAATAGTAAGGGTTGATTTGATTAATGTGGATAGTTAGGGGTAAAATACATAAATATTTCAAAATAAGCAGTGGTTATAAAATATTCATTGTTGTCGGGAATATTCGTTTGGTCGTGGAATATTAAATGCGCGTCGAGGGAATATTCGCATGCACCACAACAGCGACCATGTGTGGGCCCCATAACTGAAAGCGATTGGATGAAGAAAACGACAAATATAAGTTGTTTAAAAATAACGGTGTAGTTATTCTGATTAATCTTTGTTAAAATACTTTCGGTGGTTAAAAACACAAGAAGCATACCAGTATTGCACCAATTATTGATTCTTACGTAGAAGGCACTACTCAATAATGGTTCTGATAATTCTTGCTCGAAGATTTTATTGATTTAATAATTCTTTGCGTTGATATTTTATATTCTTTGTTGTTTGATAATTGTCATTACACAAGATTTTCATTATCGAAGCGATAATTCATATTATCTGAATAATATTATTAGATAACATTATTGGCAATGTCTAGAAAGTTACATCTAAGGAGAGGTTTGGTCACCTAATTACTTGGCCAGCGAGAGAGATCCTTATTGAAAGCCCCTCTTTCCCGAGGCCGGTTGGTTGTCGATATTGTGATTTTGTAATATTATTTGTGAATAATTAATTATTGATTCATATGATAAGGAAATTATATTGATTTTATGTGGATATAGATGGAGAAAATTTTAATGTGACAATTGTTGAAAATTGAAATTTTATCTTTTACGATAAAATATTTTATTTAAATATATTATTATATTATAATAATATAATAATGGTGATATTTTACAACGAATGTGGGATATATGAGTATCTGAGGAGGAAGAGTATTTTTGTTGCAATAAATGTTTAAAACATGTTAAACATGTCGGTTGGACCCCATTTCTTGGTTGAAATTTGATTATAGCACAATAAAATTGTCCGTATGTGGATTTCGTCCAATTTACATTTGGAATTCGGAAAAACTTTCTTACTGCAAAGTTGTAGAGAATTGAATTTCCTATAAAAAGTCGCGAGATTTGAATTTTCTGATAAAGGGCTATTTATTATGAATTATTGAAGTTCAAGTTCAAATAATTAATTTTGGGAGTTTTAATTAATTATTTTGAGAAAAACGTTTTTGGTGAGTTTGTGAACCTCATTTAACATGTGTGGCTGGTGTTTTGACCAAAAAGTGGGCTAAGGAAAATTTGTATAATTATATTAATATTATATTCAATTTTCTAACTTTTGGTGTTCTAGCGTTTTTCCTATAAATAGGTCTTGGGTTAGAATTGAAAATCACACTAAAGCTGAAGTTTTCTCTCTATATTATTGAGCGTATTCTTGTGAGTATTTTGAGTATACTTTGAGTATTGCTATCGGTCTTGAGTTCAAGTCATAGCTATATCCTGTGTTTCAAATTAAAATCTTAATCTTTCGAGGTAAGGGATGTTATTTTCTTCTCGGATGATATTATTTCTTCAATATCATTATCTTTGAAATATTGGTTGGAACTTTTATCAAATTTGGAACTTTTTCATGTCGAGTTCTTATTATTCATGAGTTATTATTCACGAGTTCTTATTCATGAGTTAATATTCACGAGTTCTTTCACGCAGTACTATTCAAGTGAGGCGTGAAGATATTTTTTTTGAAATTTCTATCTTTTGGTGTCGAGTTACTTATTCACGTATACGGCACTATTCACGTATCTGACTATTCACGAATCTGACTATTCAATTAGAAAGATAAAATTTCTTCTTTTTAATCAAAATATCTATTATGGGTACTAAACTTTTGATTGTATCCATGTTTTGATCATTCTTGAATTTTACACCACTTTGTGATTATTTTTGAGGTATTTTTTGGACGTGGATAAAACAAAATCTACGAATCCTTAATCCTTGTCATTTTGTTTCAATTGGATTTGTTTCTTTAAAAATATTTTTCATCATCCTCAGGTCCTAAATGATGATATTCTTGAATATCTTTGGCTGTAGTGCAAAAAGATGAATGATTTCTTGATGAATATCTTTGGCCCGTAGTGCAAAGATGAGCAGTGTTGAGATAAACATGATAGATGATTAATATCTTTGGCCGTAGTGCAAAGATGAGCAGATGTTTAGATGAACATGACCCGGTGATGAATATCTTTGGCTGTAGTGCAAAGATGAATATTTGATTCGAGATATATATTGATTGATGTTACGAGGATAAAATATCGACGATGAACTTTTAAATTCATATATAGAAGATAGTAGATTTCATTCTCTACGTAACTCTTCTATGAATTATTATTCCATTGTGAATATTGATCCAAACTTGTTGTCTATTGTATTCTATCGATTTTTCCTGTTGAAGACTAACGATAATTTGTTGTACATTATCTTAGTCATAATATTCTTTTATTGGGCTAGTTGAGCTCACCCTTTTCCTTGTTGTTCCATTTTTCTTCTCGGGAGGCGAGAATGTAGCGAGTACTTAGTCGGGTATGGAATGAAGGTTCTAGAGATAGTTGTTTAGTAGTCCTCACCATTTTTATAAAATAATGTATCAATAATTATGATGGGGATTTATTTGCGTGTGGATATTGTCTAGATGACAATATCTATATTTAAACATTTTGTTTATATATAATATTATTATATTCAATTTTCTGCTTTGGTGTTCTAAGTAATTTCCTATAAATAGGGTGCTTGGGTTAGAATTGAAAATCACACCGAAAAATGAAGTTTTCTCTCTATATTATCGGCGTATTCTTGTGAGTATTTTTAGTATACTTTGAGTATTGCTATATCTCGGTCTGCAAGTTCAAGTCATAGCTTATATCCCAGGTGTTTCAACTAAATCATACTTTCTTCGAGGTAAGGGATGTTATTTTATTCTCAAATGATATTATTTCTTCAATATCATTATCTTTGAAATATTGGTTGGAACTTTTTATCAAATTTGGAACTTTTTCATGTGGGAGTTCTTATTCATGAGTTACTATTCACAAGTTACTATTCACGAGTACTATTCACGTGAAGCGTGAAGATGTTTTTTTGGAATTTCTATCTTTTGGTGTCAGATTCTTATTCACGATATCACGACTATTCACGTATCTGACCTTTATTCACGAATCTGGCCTATTCATCGAAAAATAAAAATTTTCTTTTAAGTCCAAAATATCTATTACGGAGACTAGCTTTGATTGTATCCATGTTTTGATCATTCTTGAATTTTACACCACTATGATTATTTTTGAGGTATTTTGGAAGTGGATAAAACAAAGTCTGAATCCTTAATCCTTAATCCTTGTCATTTTGTTTCACTAGATTCGTTTCTTTAAAATATATTTTCATCATCTTGATCTTAAATGATGATATTATGGAATATCTTTGGCACGTAGTGCAAAGATGAATGATTTTGAAGAATATCTTTGGCCAGTAGTGCAAAAGATGAGCAGTGTTTAGATGAACATGACCAATGATGAATATCTTTGGCACGTAGTGCAAAGATGAATATTTGATTCGGATGTATGTTGATTGATGTTACAGGGGATAAAAGATGAGCAACGAACTTTTAAATTCATACATAGAAGATAGTAGTTGCATTCTCTACTTAACTCTTCTAATGAATTATTATTTTCATTGCGAAATATTGGTTTAAAAACTTGTTGTCTATTGTATTCTATTAGTTTTTTTCCTGTTGAAGACTAATGATAATTTGTTGTATATTATCTTAGTCATAATATTCTTCTTTAAATTTAGTTGAGCTCACCCTTTTCCTTTTGTTCCATTTTTCTTCCCAGGGAGAGAATGTAATGGCAGTACTAGTCTGGGGTATGAAATGAAGGTTCTAGAGAGTTGTTTAGTAGTCCTCACCATTTTGTAAAATAATGTATCAATAATTATGATGGGGATTTATTTGCGTGTGGATATTATCTAGATGGCAATATCGTATTTAAATTCACAGCTTTATATGTTGTAATAATAAAGTTGTAGTTATTTACATACTTCATGTATTTGGCGACTCGAGAATGAGTTGGATGGAATGGACCTATTTTGGGGGCGTCACAAATATGATAATCGTTAAGGAGTAAAGTGGAAAAAGAATATAGCAGGACTCTCATTCTTTGACTTTACATGTGCCTTGTGTTACACATTATGCCATTGAAAAACAATTCCAAGAGGTTTATACTAATTCCAAGTTTATAGAGTTTCAAAAAGAAGTGGCGGATGGCGGAATGTATTGCAATTCAAGGTTTGTCGAATCTCACGATAAAATATTTCATTCTGAAGTGAAACACTTTGTTACTTTGGAGAAAAA